>CM051256.1:34508066-34695566 GCA_027921565.1 Artemia sinica
CACGTCATACGTTTCAAACAAAAAATTCCAAAATGTGGTTTGAAACATCAACATAATTAACACTGACAAGATAAACCACGACTCAACACAATAAAAATATCGTAAGTAATACTTTTCAAATGAAATAAAAATCCAATATGCAACGTCTTGTCGACGTCGACGTCGAAAAGACGTCGACAAGACAAGATAAACCAAAACACAACACTAAAAAATCCTAAGTCATACGTTGAATAAATACGTTTTGAATACTTCAACATGCACTTTAAAATATCAACAGAGGTAACGCTGACAAGATAAACCACGACAAAACACTAAAAAATATCCTAAGTCATACCTTTTAAACGAAAAAAAAAAACGAAAAATTGTTCAGCCAGGAAACGCATAAGTCGCAAGAAACACTAAAACCGCGACAAAACACTAAAAAATATCCTAAGTCATACCTTTTAAACGAAAAAAAAAAGTCCAAAATGCACTTAAAACATCAAGAGAAGTAAGGCTGACAAGATAAACCACGACACAACACTACAAAAAATCACAAGTCATACGTTTCAAATGGCAAAAATCTAAATGCAATTTGAAACATAAATAGGGGTAACTCTGACAAAATAAGCCACGTCACAACACTATAAGAATATCCTAAGTCATGCATTTAAAGTGAAAAAATTCTAACATGCACTTTGAAACATCAACAGAGATAACACTGACAAGACAAACCACGATACAACGCTAGAATAATATCCTGTCATACTTTCCAAATATAAAACTCCAATATGCACTTTTAAACATTAACAAAGATAACACTGGCAAGGCAAACCACGACAAAAAATACAAAACTATGCTAAGTCATACGTTTCAAACGGAAAAATTCCAAAATACGGTTTGAAACGTCAAGAGAAGTAACACTGACTAGATAAATCAAGAAACAACACTAAAAAAAATATCCTTCGTCATATGTTTCAAACGAAAAAATTACAAAATGCATTTTGAAAAATCAACAGAGGTGATCTTGTCAGATAAACCACGACACACCACTACAAAAAATCCTAAGTCATAAGTTTCAAAAGAGAAATCCCAAAATGCTCTTTGAAACATTAAAAGTGGTAACAATGACAAGATAAACCACGACAAAACACTATAATAATATCCTGCAGAAGAATAATAGCATCAATATAACAACGATAAAGCGATGGAGCTACTATAATAACGATACAACAGTACAAATATATTCTGATTCATACGTTTCAAACGAAAAAAGTTCCAAAATACACTTTGAAACATTAAGAGAGTTAACACTGGCAAGATAAACCACGATACAATACTACAAAAATATCCTGTCATACATTAAAAAAAAAATCAGAAATTCACTTTAAAACATCAACAGAGGTGATCTTGTCACACGTTTCGAACGAAATATGCACTTTGAAACATCAACAGAGGTGACGCGGGGAAGATAAACCACGACACAACACTACAAAAACTATACTTCGTCATACGTTTCAAACAAAAAAAAATTACAAAATGCACTTTGAAACATCAACAGAGGTGATCTTGTCAGATAAAACATGACACAACACTACAAAAATCCTAAAGTCATACGTTTCAAAAGAAAAATTCCAAAATGCACTTTGAAACATCAAAAGAAGTAACACAGACAAGATAAACCATGACACAACACTATAAAATGCCCTAAGGCAAACGTTTCAAATGAATAAATTCAAAGTGCAACTTGAAACATCAACAGAGGTAACGCTGACAAGATAAACCACGACAAAACACTAAAAAGTATCATAATTCATACGTTTTAAACAAAAAAATCCAAAATGCATTTCAAAACATCAATAGAATAAACGCTGACAAGATAAACCACGACACAACACTACAAAAAATTATAAGTCATACGTTTCAAAAGGCAAAAATCTAAACGCAATTTTTAAACATAAATAGGAGTAACAGTGACAAGAAAAACCACGACACAACTCTATAAGAATATCCTAAGTCACATATTTCAAATGAAGAAATTCCAATATGCGCTTTGAAACACCAACAGAAGTAACAAAGACAAAACCACGATAAAACACTAGAATAATATCCTGTCATACTTTCCAACTAAAAAATTCCAATATGCACTTTGAAACATTAACAGAGATAACACTGACAAGGTAAACCACGATACAACACAACAAAATTAAGGTAAGTAATACGTTTCAAACGAAAAAAAAATCTAAAATGCGGTTTGAATCATCAACTGAATTAACACTGACAAGATAAATCAAGACTCAACACTATAAAAATATCCTAAGTCATACTTTTCAAATGAAGAAATTCCCAAAGAAAGAAAGTTTCAAATGAAAAAATTACAAATGCACTTTGAAACATCAACAGAGGTAATGCTGACAAGATAAACCACGACACAGCACTAAAAAATATCCTAAGTCATACGTTTCAAATGAAAAAATTCCAAAATGCGCTTTGAAATACAAATAGCGGTAACACCGACAAGAAAAACCCACAACACTAGAATAATATCATGTCATACTTTCAAAATAAAAAACTTCAATATGCACTTTGAAACATCAACAGAGGTAACACTAACAAGACAAACCACGATACAACACAAGAATAATAACCTGTCATACTTTCCAAATAAAAAATTCCAATATGCACTTTGAAACATTAACAGAGATAACACTGACATGGTAAACCACGACACAACACTACAAATATATGCTAAGTCATACGTTTCAAAACAAAAAATTACAAAATGTGCTTTGAAACATTAAGAGAAGTAACAGTGACAAGGTAAACCATGACACAACACTACAAAATATCAATATAACAACGACACAGCAATACAGCAACGAATAATAACGAAACAGTACTACAAATATATCCTAAGTCATATGTTTCAAACGAAAAAAAATTCAAGAATGCACTTTGAAATAGCAATAAGGGAAACACTGACAAGAAAAACACTAAACACCACCCCAAAAAAATTCTAAATACTACTTTTAAAATGAAAACAATTCCAAAATGCACTTTAAAACATCAAATGAGGTAATGCTGACAAGATGAACAATGACGCAACACTAAAAAACATCCTAAGTCATATGTTTCAAACAAAAAGTTCCAAAATAAACTTAAAACATCAACAGAAGTAACTTTGACAAGATAAACCAAGACACAACACTATACAAATATCCCAAGTCATACATTTCAAGTGAAGAAAATTCTAATATGCACTTTGAAACACCAACAAAGGTAACAAAGACAAATTCACAATACTACACTAGAATAATTTGCTGTCATACTTTCCAACTAAAAAATTCCAATATGCACTTTGAAACATTAACGGAGATAACACTGACAAGGTAAGACACGACACAAAGCAACAAAATATAAGTCATACGTTTCAAACGAAAAATTCTAAAATGCGGTTTGAATCATCAACAGAATTAACACTGACAAGATAAACCAATTCTCAACACTATAAAATATCTTAAGTCATACTTTTTAAATGAAAAAATTACAAAATGCAATTTGAAACATCAACAGCGGTAACATTGACAAGATAAACCATAACACAAAACTACAAAAAATCCTAAGTCATACGTTGAACAAATACGTTTTGAATAAATTCAAAATGCACTTTGAAACATCAACAGAGGTAACGCTGACAAGATAAACCATGACAAAACACTAAAAAATATCCTAAGTCATACCTTTTAAACGAAAAAAAAATCCAAAATGCACTTTAAAACATCAAGACAAGTAAGGCTGACAAGATAAACCACGACACAACACTACAAAAAATCACAAGTCATACGTTTCAAATGGCAAAAATCTAAATGCAATTTGAAACATAAATAGGGGTAACTCTGACAAAATAAGCCACGTCACAACACTATAAGAATATCGAAAGTCAGGCATTTAAAGTGAAGAAATTCTAACATGCACTTTGAAACATCAACAGAGATAACACTGACGAGACAAACCACGCTACAACACTAGAATAATATCCTGTCATACTTTCCAAATAAAAAAACTCCAATATGCACTTTGAAACATTAACAAAGATAAAACTGACAAGGCAAACCACGACAAAACAATACAAAACTATGCTAAGTCATACGTTTCAAACGAAAAAATTCCAAAATATTGTTTGAAACGTCAACAGAAGTAACACTGACTAGATAAATCAAGAAACAACACTAAAAAAATATCATTCGTCATACGTTTCAAACGAAATAATTACAAAATGCATTTTGAAACATCAATAGAGGTGATCTTGTCAGATAAACCACGACACAACACTACCAAAAATCCTTAGTCATAAGTTTCAAAAGAGAAATCCCAAAAGGCACTTTGAAACATTAAAAGTGGTAACAATGACAAGATAAACCACGACGAAACACTATAATAATATCCTGCAGAAGAATAATAACATCAATATAACAACGATACAGCGATGCAGCTACTATAATAACGATACAACAGTACAAATATATTCTGATTCATACGTTTCAAAAGAAAAAAGTTCCAAAATAAACTTTGAAACATTAACAGAGTTAACACTGGCAAGATAAACCACGATACAATACTACAAAAATATCCTGTCATACATTTCAAAAAAAAATCAAAAATTCACTTTAAAACATCAACAGAGGTGATCTTGTCACACGTTTCGAATGAAATATGCACTTTGAAACATCAACAGAGGTGACGCGGGCAAGATAAACCACGACACAACACTACAAAAACTATACTTCGTCATACTTTTCAAACAAAAAAAAATACAAAATGCACTTTGAGACATCAACAGAGGTGATCTTGTCAGATAAGACATGACACAACACTACAAAAAATCCTAAAGTCATACGTTTCAAAAGAAAAATTCCAAAATGCACTTTGAAACATCAACAGAAATAACACAGACAAGATAAACCATGACGCAACACTATAAAAATACCCTAAGGCAAACGTTTCAAATGAATAAATTCAAAGAGCAACTTGAAACATCAACAGATGTAACGCTGACAAGATAAAACACGACAAAAAACTAAAAAGTATCCTAATTCATACGTTTTAAACGAAAAAATCCAAAATGCATTTCAAGACATCAATAGAATTAACGTTGAAAAGATAAACCACAACACAACACTACAAAAAATTATAAGTCATACGTTTCAAAAGGCAAAAATCTAAATGCAATTTTTAAACATAAATAGGGGTAACACTAACAAGAAAAGCCACGACACAACTCTATAAGAATTTCCTAAGTCACATATTTCAAATGAAGAAATTCCAATACGCGCTTTGAAACACCAACAGAAGTAACAAAGACAAAACCACGATAAAACACTAGAATAATATCCTGTCATACTTTCCAACTAAGAAATTCCAATATGCACTTTGAAACATTAACAGAGATAACACTGACAAGGTAAACCACAATACAAAGCAACAAAATTAAGGTAAGTGATACGTTTCAAACGAAAAAAAACTCTAAAATGCCGTTTAAATAATCAACTGAATTACCACTGACAAGATAAACCAAGACTGAACACTATAAAAATATCCTAAGTCATACTTTTCAAATGAAGAAATTCCCAAAGAAAGAAAGTTTCAAATGAAAAAATTACAAATGCACTTTCAAACATCAACAGAGTTAATGATAACAAGATAAACCACGACACAACACTAAAAAATATCCTAAGTCATACGATTCAAATGAAAAAATTCCAAAATGCGCTTTGAAACATAAATAGTGGTAACACCGACAAGAAAAACCCACAACACTAGAATAATATCCTGTCATACTTTCAAAATAAAAAACTTCAATATGCACTTTGAAACATCAACAGAGGTAACACGGATAAGGAAAACCACGACGAAATACTAAAAAAATTTCTTAAGTCATATGTCTAGACAAGATAAACTACGACTCAACACTATAAAAATATCCTAACTCGTACTTTTCAAATGAAGAAATTCCAATATGCACTGTGAAACATCAACAGAGGTAACACTAACAAGACAAACCACGATACAACACTAGAACAATAACCTGTCATACTTTCCAAATAAAAAACTCCAATATGCAGTTCGAAACATAAACGGAGATAATACTGACATGGTAAACCACGAAACAACACTACAAAAATATGCTAAGTCATACGTTTCAAAACAAAAATTGAAAAATGTGCTTTGAAACATTAAGAGAAGTAACAGTAACAAGGTAAACAATGACACAACACTACAAAAATATCAGTATAACAGCGACACAGCAATACAGCAACTAATAATAACGAAACAGTACTACAAATATATCCTAAGTCATATGTTTAAAACGAAAAAAAAATTCAAGAATGCACTTTGAAATATCAACAATGACAAGAACACTGACAAGACTGACAAGATTTGAAACACTGACAAGAAAAACACTAAACACCACCCCAAAAATATTCTAAATACTACTTTTCAAATGTGAACAATTCAAAAATGCACTTTAAAACATCAACAGAGGCAATGCTGACAAGATGAACAATGACACAACACTAAAAAACATCCTAAGTCATATGCTTCAAACAAAAAGTTCCAAAATAAACTTAAAACATCAACAGAAGTAACTCTGACATGATAAACCACGACACAACACTATACGAATATAACAAGTCATACATTTCAAGTGAAGAAAATTCTAATATGCACTTTGAAACACCAACAGAGGTAACAAAGACAAATTCACGATACTACACTAGAATAATATCCTTTCATACTTTCCAAACAAAAAATTTCAATATGCATTTTGAAATGTTAACAGAGATAACACTGACAAGGTAAACCACGACACATCACTACAAAAATATGCTAAGTTATACGTTTCAAGCGAAAAAAATTGCAATATGCGCTTTGAAGCATCAACAGAGGTAACACTGACAAGATAAAACAACAACAAAAAAACACTACAAATATATCCTAGGCCATACGTTTCAAACAAAAATTCCAAAATGCATTTTGAAAAATCAACGTCGGTAACACTGACAAGATAAATCACAATACAACATTACAAAAAATCCTGTCATTTGTTTCAAAAGAAAAATTTCTAACTTGCACTTTGAAACATCAGTAGCGGTAACACTAACGATAGCGGCGACAAGATAAACCACAACGAAACACTATAAAAATATCTCAAGGCATACGTTTCAAATGAGGAAATTCCAATATGCACTTTGAAACATCAACAGAGGTAATACTGACAAGATAAAACCATGACACAACACTGCAGATTTATCCTAAGTCATACGTTTCAAACGAAAAAAATACCAAAATGCACTTTAAAACATCAACAGTGTGAGTGTGAGCGAGTGAAATAGTTTGAGTCAGTAATAGAGTGTGAGTGTGAGTGTGTGTGAAATCCCATGTGAGTGTGAAAGTTCAGACGACCACTCCTTCCATAAGAACGTTATACATCATCAGAGGATAACCTAAGTAGTGGAGGCATTATTACTACTTCGACAACATGCCATGTTACGTCAAGACATCTCAAGCAGATTTCCATAGGTTTCCACGTTATGTCCTGATACGTCACGACCCCTAGCAGATTTACATAGGATACCTACGACATTCCCTGTTACGTCATGACATCCCTAGCATATTCTCATAGGTGTCCACGAGACATGGCCTGTTATGTTAAACGATACACCCTTGTTGTCAAGCATCCGTATTAGAGGTAACACAGCTGGCAAGATTCTCATGATACCCAGGTGTTATTAGTTTTTCTAAACGATGCATGTGTTTAGTAATACGGATGACACAATTGTTTGTGACATGTTATATCATAAAAAATTTTAACCTACGTAATTGGAGTCGAGAATAATGCTATCTTACGTGGATTTATCGGAAATAAGTTAATGACGGTGCGCACATGGATGTTGTTTAATGATATCGCACATGTTGGGTAATGACGGCACACACATCAGTCTTATGTAATGACGGAGCACACGTGGATCTTATGTTATGACGCTGAAGCCGTGGGTATTACGTAATGGCAGCGTGCATCTTACGTAATGACACATACACATCACTGTCACATACTACTATTTGAGATTTTATTTTTTGTCGAGATGCTCAGGGCGTTTCTTTTACTTTTTTTCGAAGCGTTTTCTTTCTAGGATTTTTTCTTTAGTTTTGTGTCCTCCATAGGACTCCAAAGACGACTTTCTATTCAATTGAACAACGCCTCAGACGCCAGGTCCAATAGGCTATTTCCGATATTTTGTTCTAGCTAATATATTCTAGAAATAGCCTATTGCACGCAAGGAGAGTTCCCATTTTCACACTCTGTTTCAAGTGCATCCCTATTTTCGACATAACACCTTTAAATTAGGTGTTGTTTTCTTAGACCACACTGCCATTCTAAGACGAACAAATAAACTTTTAAATGGGGATAAATCCATTTATTTAGACAGTGAAAAAACAGGTACAAAAGTCCAGATATTTCGGTCACATATACAGCGACCGTCTTCAGTAGAAATACATTATTTCAGTAGAAATACAGTACCGAAATATCTAGACTTTTGTACCTGTTTTTTCACTGTCTAAATAAATGGATTTATCCCCATTTGAAAGTTTATTTGTAAGTGCATCCCTGTTTCAAGCACATGCCCTGTTGCTTTGACCAGCTATTACGACAATGTTTATCTATGTAATATGGATGACGCAATCTGATTCTCAGAAGACACATGGATTCTGGAAGCCTCATGGCAAGATTCCTGTGACGCCATGGGAGACACATCCATCTTTCCATGACCAGGTGCTACTTCAATTTTTATATTTTGGCAAGACACATCCACGCATTTTAAAGGGACCCATGGTTATGGTTCTAGATCTTTCATTGAGAAAAATATTGGGATATTGAAGGTTCGTCCTAAACAAGCAATCTAAAAAACAAAAAGGGCTTTTGTACTTATAATTAAAAAAAAAATTTATAGCATTATTAAAATGCAGAAAAGCAGTTAAAATATGACAATTTTATTTATTTACTTATATGAAAAAAAATATCACATTTTGCGACCTAACCTAATCTGTGATGGTGTTTTACCTGAAAACGTTTAACTTTTAAAAATGCTGTGTATAAATTAAAAATTGAATTCCCGTTCAATACGGTGTTTTATTATTCACCTACCCTTTCACCGTTATATGGATAGGGTCGTAAAATTTTATTTGAGTTTTTTTAAGGTTCGAATTTTTTATAGTATCCTTGGATTTTATTAGTAATTTTTATTTTATTATCGTACACTGATGACGGTCAAGCAGAGGTCTATACCAAAATATTTGCATTTTAGTCTACATTTTTCACTGGCTTGTATAATCCTCGTTTTTCTCTTTTTTACTAATTTTTCTTTTTATAAGGTTTTGATGGTGTGGGGGTGTTTGGGAGGCACCATGATAGGGTCGGCTTGCTAAAACTTGAATCATCGGATTGAATGTGTAATTTTTAACAAGAAATGTTGGAAAATTTCTTAGGAATGGTGATGTGATGTCAGAGGTTGCCGCAGAGCAGTAATAGTGTGGCGCTTTCATGCTCTAGCAATGAAAGGCAGAGTTACCGCTGTTAAAAAAACAGTTTTTAATTTAGATTCACAAGCTTACTTTCGGGAGGAAAAGAATGAAAAATAATTTAAGGGTGATGAGTGGGGGGGGGGACAAGTGGATGACGGAGGGGAAGATGTGTAAGGCTCTGATGGTGTGGGGGTGTTTTGCGGAGCTTCATGGTAGGGTAGGTTGGCGAAATTTGAATATCCGGATTGAATGTGTGTTTTTAACAAGAAATTACTGAAAAATGTCTTAGGAATGATTCCTCAGAGGGTGCCTCAGAGCATTGATAGTGTGGCACTGTTGCATTAATTGCATGGAATAACATGTTCTACAGCTTAAAAGTTAAGGTAGAGGCGTTAAAGAATTTATTCCGTGGAGGGGGACTGAAAATCTAACATGCACTCTAAGAAACGCTTTATTCTTCAAAGCCCTCAAAATAATAAAATAGAACCTTAAAATTTAGCTATAATATCAACCCTCCCTCCCTACAACTGCCTGCAAGGACCCATACCTTTCTTCTATTAACGCATGAATTCGTTTTTTCAATTTGTGATGTTTTAACTGCTTTTTCTGTGTTTTAATAATGTTGTAAATTTGAATTTATTATAAAATTAGTATGTAAAAAACCCTGTGTCTTTTTTAGATTGCTTGATTAGGACAAATCTTCAATATCCCAATAATATACTCAATAAAATATCTAGAACCATAACTCTGGCTTCCTTTAAAATGCGTGGATATATCTTTCTAAAATGTAAACATTGAAGTAACACCTGGTCATGGAAATATGGGTGTGTCTCCCATGGCGTCACGGGAATCTTGCCATGAGGTACCCAGAATCCATATTTCTTCTGGAAATCCGATCGCGTCATCCATATTCGATAGATACACATTATCGTAACAGCTGGTCAAAGAAACAGGGCGTGCGCTTGAAACAGGGATGCGCTTGAAATATAGTGTGAAAAAGGGAACTCTCCTTGCGTGCAATAGGCTATTTCTAGAATATATTAGCCAGAAAAAATATCGGAAATAGCCTTTTGGACCTGCCGTCTGGGGCTTTGTTCAATTGGATGGAAAGTGATGTTTGGACTCCTATCGAGGACAAAGAACTAAAGTAAAAAAGTCTTCAAAGAAAACACTTTGAAAGAAAGAAAAAAGAAACACCCCTAGCATCTCGACAGAAAATAAAAATCTCAAAAAATATTATGTGACATTGATGTGTATGGTGCCATTACGTAAGATGCGCGCTGCCATAACGTAAAAGCCACATGTGCACCGTCATTACATAAGACCCACTTGTGCGCCGTCATTACACAAGACCGACTTATGTCCTGTCATTATGCAACATGTGCGCTGTCATTAAACAGCACCAATGCTTGAACCGTCATTAAGTTATTTTCGATAGATCCATGTACGATCGCATTATCCTCAGCTCCAATTACGTAGGTTAAAATTCCTTATGATATAACATGTCACAAACGATTGCGTGATCCATATTACTAAACACCTGCATCGTTTAGAAAAATTAATAACACCTGGGTGTTATGAGAATCTTCTATATTACACTCATCCATATTACAACTGACCATTAAAACAGGGGTGTGTCGTGTAACGTAACAGGGCATGCTTGTGAAACCTATGGAAATCTGCTAGGAATGTCGTGACGTATCAGGACGTGTCGTGGAAACCTATGGGAATCTTGGAGGGATATCGTGAAGTAAACAGGGCATGTAGTAGTAGTAATTATGCCCCCACTACTTAAGCTATCCCCTGGGGATATATAGCGTTCTTACGGAAGGAGTGGTCGTGTGAACTTTCACACAAACATGGGATTTCAAACACACTCACAGTAACACTCTATTACTAACTCACACTAATTCACTCGCTCGCGCTCACACTCGCAGTCACTCTCACGCATCCGCACTCAATCGCTCACACTGGTACTGACTCACACCCAGGTGGAAGAAATGGAAGTAATAAACTTCGAAGGGGGCTCATTCGATTGAAAATTAGAAGTTCTAGTGTCCTTTTAAAAATCAAACTGATCAGAGGGCAACTAGCCCCCACCCTCCTCACGCCTATTTGCCTCAAATACATCCGATCAAAATTTTGAGATAGCTATTTTCTTGAAAAAGGTCCAAGATCAGATGACGAAACTCTGGGGTTGACACACAACAATCAAAAAATAGTAGTTTAAAATAGTTCAAAATAGCCCAGAAGTTGAACACCTATAACTAGGTAGTTGACAAATCCCCCAAGCCACCAGGACAAGGGCTGTTACTTACATAAGTTGCCCATTTTTAATTTATAATAGGTTTGTGCAAGGGATGGTAGTATTAGCTTTTGAGGGAGGCTCATTAGATTGGAGATTGAAAGTTCTAGTTCCTTTGCTGGGAATCCAAATTGATTTGTCTCCCACCCAGCCCTACCCCACCCCACCTCATTTTCTCACAATGTATGTGGTCAAAATTTCAAGATAGGCATTTTATTCAAAATAGTCCAAAGGCCACATAACTATGCTTTAGAGGTTGAAACCCACAGCCCCCTTGTAAGGGCTGTAAGCTATACAAGTTATTTATTGTTACTTTATGGTGATAAGAAACGAACAGAAACTAATATAAAAACTCTCCGAAAAAGACATTTTTCAAAGAAAATATTAACCTAAGACCAGTAGACATAAATTCATACGATAATTCAACCTCAAAACGACCAGAAAGAATCACAGTAAACGAATATACAACATGTACTAAGATTAATGAATGAATAAATCTTAGAAAGACTAAAACTTAAATCGAATATGCAAATCCAGCTTAAAAGAACAAAAATGACTACAAACAAGAGTTTGGCTACCGCCCCCTTCCCTATCTACAAAATCGTTTTAAGTTTTAATGTCGCTCCTTACTTTCACTTAAAAAACTTGTTTTTTTTTATTTAATGTCTGAACGTTTTTGAATTAATACAGGTTTTAATTTTGGCTCACCGTACAAGAATAATTAAAACGAAATTTGTATTTTAATTTTACTTTTTTGGTTAAATGGCTTTCTCGTTTAATTTTATTTACGAACGGTTTTATTAGTAATAAATGTACGTAACTTACGAATTAACTTACGTAACAAACTTCTATGTTCCTAAATTTGTAATACGTATATTAGTGGGTTCGCCCACTTGTCAATACCTCGGTCTTTACTCTAAAGCTCAAATTTTGCACCAATTCTTTAAAAATGACCCCTTAATCACAAAGGCTGTTAATTAAAATTCTTATGAAAGTACTAAAAAAAACTTTAGTGTAAAGAGCGAGGTATTGACTAGGGGTTGAACCCGATCATATACGGAATAATTTCCGTTTGTTTTAAGTTTTGATATTGCTCCTTTCTTTCAGTTGAAAAACTTTTTTTTTTAAACTTAATTTCTGATCGTTTTTTTTAAAATAATGCTGGGAAATCAGGCGCCCCCTTCATAGCAATGTCCCTTCCCCCATGAAAACTTCCTTCAAGTAAAGATCCCCCCACGTAACCCCCCAACTCACTCCTCCCCAAATACCAGCAAAAATCCCCCCCGAAAACGTCTGTATATTTCCCAATAACCAATTCTATATGCAAACATTGGGTTACTTTGGGAAAAAATGAGCGTGGGAGGGGGCCTAGTTGCCCTCCATTTTTTGGTCATTTAAAGAGGGCACTTTTATTTTCCGTTCGAATAAGCCCTCCCGCGATATTCTAGGACCACTGGGTCGACCCGATCACCCATGGGGAAAAAAACAAACAAATAAACACGCATCCGTGATCTTTCTTCTGGCAAAAATACAAAATTCCACCTTTTCTTAGATAGGAGCTTGAAACCTCTACAGTAGGGTTCTCTGATTCACTGAATCTGACACTGTGATCATCATTAAGGTTTTATGGATTTTAGGGGGGTTTTCCCCCATTTTTCGAAAATCCGACAAACTTTTGATGGGTAGGACCAAACTTGATGAAACTTATATATTTGAAATCAGCATAAAAATTTGATTCTTTTGATGTATCTAATGCTATCAAAATTCCGTGTTTTAGAGTTTCAGTTACTATTGAGCCGGGTCGCTCCTTACTTACTTTTCGTAACTGTTTGACTGTGTTTCTTACTTACTTTTCGTTGACTGTGTTACATGAACTGTTTGACTGTGTTTCTTGGAAATGACTGACAAAATTAATGTCAATATTTGAAATGCAATAATATTAATTGCTTACTTAAAGCTCATCAGTTCAAGATTTTATTTCACTGTAATTTTTCTTTTTATTTTCAATGTCAAACTAATTTTCCAACTAAAGAAATTATTATAATATATTTCGTTTTGATTAAAGCGACAATGACGCAGTATGCCTTAGGCTTTTACAATTAGGGAGGGGGACATTAGCCAAACTCTTGTTTGTTGGGATTTTTGTTCGTCTTAAGCTTGATTTTCAAATTCAATTATATTCTTCTCGTTTTAAGATTTATTTACAAAATTTTATTAGTACCTGCTGTATGTTTTTTTGCTATGGTTCTTAATATAATTCCTGTTCGTTTTAGGTTTCATTTATTTTTTAATAGTAATCTGGTGATTCTGAGTTTGAATTATTATTGTAATTTATTTCTGCTGAGTTTAGGTTTAATATGGCCTTTACTTTTCTTTGTAAAAACTTTTTTTCGGAAAGTTTTTTTTTAATTAGAATTAAATCAACAGGGATTTTCTTAAACATATGGCATAATGATTACATTCAATTTCCAGCTTTCAGCTAGGGCAAGAAGGCATCAAAGATGGCTGGTAATTGCAATATGTATATTGCCAGATTGCCTTTCAAAATAGCTTACACGAAAAAAGTTTAATTATGAAACATACTGAAACGTCAAGAGGTTGCCCCCCTTTCTGCCACCTGGTGTTTATCTTGGAGTGTCAAGTGGGCCGCACAGTTTCACCACGCGTGACCCAGTTTCTGCAATGATTGGCACATTTCCGCCACGCTTGGCACACTTTTGCCATGCATGGCCCACACCAACCAGTGTATGGAATTTCTGCAAGTTGATGACCCTTTGGTTTTCATTAATGCACAAGTTCAGCTGTTGGGAAAATAGCAGGGCGTTAAGAAGAAGTTCCGGCCCTCCAATATTTTCAATTATAGTTGTTGGTTTCGGCTTTTACTTACATGTTTACTTTTATGTAAAAACAAGCATTTTTTGTACTTAATAAAGCCAATAAATTATTCGTCACATGTAATTTAATTGACACAATCTAGTAAAAACCGTTAACTATCAAGAAAAAGAGAATCCGGTGGAACTTGATATCTACATCTCCACGCAGCAAACAACTTGTCTCTTTCGCAATGTACTATGAATGAAAGGCCAGCGACCTGAAAGGTCAATTACAGTTGTTAAAAAAAACAGTTTACGACATTTGCTTGAGATTTAGTAGACAGCTACCTGCAGTAAAAAAAAAAACAAAAAAACACAAGTTAAGAAATCGTTGTTGTCAGGCTTTGTCGTCGGATCTGAGATTTTCACACATATTAAATAATACAGTTGGGGAATTATATAGAATTATAATTCCTTAGTACCGTTTTCTAGGCTGCTCTAAGAGGAAGTTTCTTTGGGGGGGGGATTCTAAATCATATTTTGATCCTCTAGATCTACTTTGCCCTGCTAACCTTCCTTCTAGCTTCGTAAACAAGCTCGGGCAATTGTTTTGGGTAACGGTCACGGACAAATAAATGTAAAAATGCAAACTGAACCCTTAGGCGTAATAGTAACGAAATTTTAAACTTGAATCTTGAAGCCCAGGCACCAGTATCCAGCCCATCCCAGGCACCAGGCATCATTGAATGTTAGAAACCAGTAGGATGCAAAATTTCCTTGTTCAGGGATTTATCCTCTATCACAGAGGGGGAATTGAAAGCACGAATAACTCATTATGTTTGCCTTCAATGGCGAAAGTGTTATTTGCGCCTACTGGTCTCACTTTAATTTGTGATTTAGTTTCTAGGTTGCAGTTTCTATATATTCAAGTTTTGCTCCCGTATATTGCGGAACTTTATATCAAACATTCGTTTTCTTAAGATTAATTAAAAAAAAACCTGATCCAAAAAACAAGTTTTTCAAATAAAAGTTAAGAGCTCCATTAAGCAAAAAATTACCAGAAATAAATTCAAATAATCTCCAAAGCGTAAAACTACCAAAAATCACAATAAATAAATAAATTATTTCAAAACAAGCAGAAATTACAGTAATTAAGGGTCAAACTCAAAAAGAGCAAAAATTAACATTAGTAGGGCTGACAACCCACATACCTTCTGATGACCAGAACATAATTTGCTCTTTACTAAAAAAAATATATCTTAAATGTTTTAAATATTTTTTACTTTGATAAATAAAAAATATCAAAACTTTTGGGAATAAATATCAGTATATGCATATTAAACTGAAAATACACGGTCATTTTTTTTTTTCAGTCAAATGCAGATTATATTCTGGTCTTGAGAAGGCAGGGGTGTTGCCAGCCCTATTCATTTTAAGTTTTGCTCGTTTTGAGTTTGACTCGTCTTTTTTGTAATTTCTGTTCGGTTTGGTTCTCATTTATTTGTTGATTGTTACTTGTGGTAGTTTTACGCTTGGAAGATTATTTGACTTTATTTCTGCTCATTTATCGCTTAAAGGAACTCTAATTTTCCTTGAAAGACTTGTCTTATGGAAAAGGATCTTTAAATTAATTTCTGTTCGTTGTTTTTATATACATAGTCTTTTTCATGGAAAAAGTATTTATACCTTTTCTTTTTCAAACAGTTCGTGGTAACGAACTGTAAGTAAGGAGCGATCCGGCTCATTGGTAACCGAAACTCTAGAAAAAGGGATTTTGATACCAACGTGGGAGGTACCAACGTTATGTGGGAGGATCTTTCCACGAAGGAAGTTTCATGGGGGAAGGGACATTGCTATGAAGGGGCGCCGGATTTCCCAGCATTCTTATAAAAAAGACCAGAAATTAAATACGAGGGCTATTCAGAAACTAAGGAACGTTTTGTTATAAAACAAAAACTAGGTACAGGAAAAATATTTTATTATGTACATCTGAAAGAGTGACTAAAATGCTACTTTTCTACATAGTCACCTAACAAATTAAGGCAATTATCGTAGTGGTGGACAGGCTTCGACATTTCTTCATCATAGAAATCCGCCGCCTGCGATCTCAGCCACTCAGTGACGCACGCCCGAAGCTCGTCGTCGTCATCAAAACGCTGAGTCGCTAGCCAGTTCTTCATCTTCGGGAACAAGTGAAAATCACTCGGTACTAGGTCGGGACTGTAAGGTGGATGTGGTAAAATCTTCCATTTGAATGAGTCC
This sequence comes from Artemia sinica, assembly GCA_027921565.1. NCBI lineage: Eukaryota > Metazoa > Arthropoda > Branchiopoda > Anostraca > Artemiidae > Artemia > Artemia sinica. Next base: position 34,525,008 of record CM051256.1, read on the forward strand.
CACGAATCCTCTCATCAACTTTGGCGAGACGATCGTCTGTCACAATGCTCGGGTGTCCACTCCTCTCTTCATCATGCACGTTGGTTTGCCATTTTTGAACCGAATACACCATTTTTGCACTGAACTTTCATTCATTACGTCGTTGTCATACACTTTGCACAGTTGTCGATGAATTTCGATCGGTTTTTCGCTAACAAAAACCGTATTACGGACCGCACTTCACAACTGGCGGGATTTGAAATTGCAATGAACATTTTAAATTGGAATATTGGGAAAACGGGGAGTGCGGAAAAGTTCTCGTTCTTCCGGCTGGATGCCGACTGAAGCTATGAGCACGCGCATACGAAAACATATGTGATCGCCGTGTGTCTAGCGGCGTCAGACGGAAACGTTCCCTAGTTTCTGAATAGCCCTCGTATAAAAAAAAAGTTTTTCAACTGAAAGTAAGGAGCAACATCACAACTTAAAACGAACAGAAAATATTACATACATGATTGTGTTCACCCCATAGTCAACCTCGCTCTTTAAGCCAAAGATGTTTTAGTACTTTCATAAGAGCTATTTATTCTAATTAACGAATTAACGGTCATTTTTAAAGAATTGGAACTAAATTCGAAATTTAGCTTAAAGAGCAAGGTATTAACTAGGGGGCGAACCCCCCGTATTAAAAATATATGAATATAGAAGTTCGTTACGTAAGTTAATTCGTAAGTTACGTATATTTATTACTAATAAAAACGTTCGTAAATAAAATTAAACAAGTTTCGAGAAAGCCATTTAACCAAATAAGAGTAAAATTAATATGAAAATTTTGTTGTAATTATTTATATACGGTGAGCCAAAATCAAATCCTGTATTAATTCAAAAACGTTCAAAAATTAAATAAAAAAAACAAGTCTTTTTAACTGAAAGTAAGGAACGACGTTAAAACTTCAAACGAACAGAAATTATTCTGTATATGAAAGGGGCTGTCTCCTCCTCAACACCTCGCTCTTTACGCTAAAGTTTGACTTTCTCACAACTCTATTCGTTTTAAACAATAAAAAAATTTTGCGTAAAGAGTGAGGCGTTGTGGAGGGGACAGCCCCTTTCATATACGGAATAATTTCTGTTCGTTTTAAGTTTTAACGTCGTTCCTTACTTTCAGTTCAAAAAACTTCTTTTTTTATTTCATTTCTAAAAGAATCCATAGTTGGGCTTGCTATTTGTAGCCCTGTTTTGGATAAAATTTTTAAACAATTTTTATCTGGACACAAGTAATATTGTTTAATTTTATTTTATATCTCCTCAAGTTGACCTGAAAAAAAAAACAACTAAATATCATCCCCAAAACATTCTACCTATGGCTCTCTGACAACCTGGATAAACTTATACTCTTTCGATTTATTTAAAATGTAAAAGCAGAAGCAGTAAAAGTAGTAGCCCCGAAAGTTTTAACTTAATACCCTAAGTCGTTATAAAGACATTACTGAGGTGCCTTATTGGCAACCATACACTCAGTGCCTTTTGATTTAGTTTTAAAGCAAAATTTCGTTTTAAAGCATTATGGTTCATTTGCTTAATTGTGTTATGGTTCATTTGAAAATCTGTGTGCGTATAGTTTTTTCGTTTAATTGAATTTACCACTAAACGTTCCCTTAAAGTTTCACCTGAATACCCTTAGTGTCATGAGTTACAATAACTGTAGTGGTACAATTAATAGTATACAAATAGTGCCTTGTGACTAGTTCAAAATCCACCACAACTTATCTCCAAGATCTAACTTAATAATGTCAGCAGTTCTCGCGGTATTGCTTTGTGACCTTTGAGAAAATCCACACGCTCATAGTTTGTTCGGATTTAGTTCAACATCCACCTAAATAATCTTTAAAATTTTTACCCTAATACTCATAGCTTGCGTATTAGCAATGTCTTGATGCCTACAAAATACTTGATTTTAATTCAATCCACAATCCACAAGAAAATCCATAAGCTCATAGTTTGTTTTTATTTACTAGTTAAACATCCGCCTAAATATTCCTTAAAATTTTCACCCTGAGACTCATAGCTTGCGTAGTAGCATTAGTTGTAGTTGTAGTAGCAATGGTAGCAGCGTGCGTATTGCACCTTTGGTTTCTTCAACATCCCCTTCAACACACGCTGAAAGTTTTGACTTGATAGCATCAACCGTTCCTGAAGTATTTCTGATACGTCCTCTTGAAAACCTGTCTAGGCATAGTATGTTTCGATTTAGCTCCACTCAGTTTCAATACATTCCATTTTTTTCTTTTTAATAGGCTACCCCTAGTTTTAATGAATCAATCAATCGACTTATTTAAAGAAAACAGAGGAAAACTTTCAATGTTTTAGACCCCCATGGAGGCTCTTTGGCCGGTGAGAGGGGGAGACTAAACATCATAGGCAGCACAATAGCGCTGCCTAAGTAAAGAACGATGGTACAATGTATTATTGATTTATTTATTTTAGACCAAGGCAATTTGTATAGAAGGAGCTGTCGTAGAAAGTTCAAAAAGGGCTCTTCAATTTAAAATTGAGAGGGCCAGTGCCCTTTCTAATATTCAAAAGTGATTGGAGGGAAAATAGCCCCGACACCCATCATTAACCCAAACACATCCAATCATAATTTTAAGGCATCAATTTTGTTCAGCGTAGTTGAAAAATCAGGAAACTATGTCCTTAAGGATGACACCCCCTCCCTCAAAGCCCTCACGGCAAGGGTCTTAAGTTACATCCTGGCATATAAGGTTTTTATTGAGAGGATGGTCGCATAAACTTTGGAGGGGGCTCATTGGAATGGTAATCAGAAGTTCTAGTTCCGTTTTAAGTGTATCGGAGGGCAGCTACCCCCACCCACACATTGCGTTTTCCAAAAATGCATCAAATAGAAATCTTGAGATAGCCATTTTTTAAATAGCCCCAAGGCATCCTTTTAAAAAAAAGCTTTTGGGGATGAAACGAGCCCCCAGAGCCTGGGGTTGTAAGTTATGCTCTGTGGCATTTAAGGTCTTTATGGAAGGGACGGTTGTATAAACTTTAGAAGAGGCTCATTTTGTTAAAAATTGGAAGTTCTAGTTCCCTTTTAAAAGTCAATAGTGAAGGATGGAAACTAGCCCCCCCCCCCCAACTACTTCTCTTTTCACCAAACACACAACCCTCAGGGCAAGGGTTTTAAGTTATGCCCTGGGGGCATATAAGAACAATATTGGCACAATGTATTATTTTTTTTCCTCTATCCCCAGGGCATCCTTTTAAAAAAGCTTTTGGGGATGAAACGAGCCCCCAGAGCCTGGGGTCGTAAGTTATGCTCTGTGGCATTTAAGGTCTTTATGGAAGGGACGGTTGTATAAACTTTAGAAGAGGCTCATTTTGTTAAAAATTGGAAGTTCTAGTTCCCTTTTAAAAGTCAATAGTGAAGGATGGAAACTAGCCCCCCCCCCCCCCCCCGACTACTTCTCTTTTCACCAAACACACAACCCTCAGGGCAAGGGTTTTAAGTTATGCCCTGGGGGCATATAAGAACGATATTGGCACAATGTATTATTTTTTTTCCTCTATCCCCAGGGCATTTTTATGCCCTGGGGGCATATAAGGTTTTTATAGAAGGCGTTGTCGTAGAAACTTCAAAAAAACTGATTCGATTGGAAATTCAAAGGGCTAGTGCTTTTTTTAATAGTCAAAAGCGATTGGAGAGCAACTAACCCCCCTCTTAAGCCCACCTTTTCCCCAAACACATCCAATCAAAATTTTGAGATAGAAAACTTATTCAACATAGTTTTAAGTTCTGGAAATTAGGTCTTTGAGGATGACAAACGCCCCACAGCCCTCAGGGCAAGGGATGTAAGTTATGCCCTGGGGGCATATAAGGTTTTTATAGAACGTGTTGTCGCAGAAACTTCAAAAAAGGCTCATTCGATTGGAAATTGAAATGGTTAGTGCCCTTTTTAATAGTCGTAAGTGATTAGAATGCAACTAACACCCTTCCAAGCCCATCATTTCCCAAAAAACATCCAATCCAAATTTTGAAATAACCATTTTGTTCCACGCAGTTTAAAGTTCAGGAAATTATACCTTTGAGCAGGACACTCCTCCCACAGTCTTCAGGGCAAGGGTGATAAGTTATGCCCTGGGGGCATATAAGGTTTTTATTGAAATCTTTGTCGAAGAAACTTGAAAAAGGGCTCATTCGATTGGAAATTCAAAGGGCTAGTGCCCTTTTTAATAGTCAAAAGTGATTTGAGGGCAACTAACCCCCCTCTCACGCCCACCTTTTCCCCAAACGCATCTAATTAAAATTTTTAGATAGCCATTTTATTCAGCGTAGTTGAAAGTTTTGGAAATGAGGTCTTTAAGGATGCCAACCCCTCCCCCCCCCACAACCCTCAGGGCAATGGTCGTAAGTTATGCCCTGGGGGCATATAAGGTTTTTATTAAAAGCGTTGTCGTAGAAACTTCAAAAGGGTTCATTCAATTGGAAATTGAAAGGGCTAGTGCCTTTTTTAATAGTTGAAAGTGATTGGAAAGCGACTAACGCCCCTCTCACGCCCAACATTTTCCCAAACACATCCAATCAAAATTTTTAGATATCCATTTTGTTCAACATAGTTGAAAGTTCTGGATATTAGGTCTTTAAGGATGATAACCCCCTCAGAGCCCTGAGTGCAAGGGTTGTAAGTTATGCCCTGGGGGCATATAAGGTTTATATAGAAAGTTGTTGTAGAAATTTCAAAAAGGGCTCATTTGATTGGAAACTGAAATTGCCCACCATTTCCAAAAGAACATTCAATCAAAGTTTACAGATAGCCATTTTGTTCAACGTAGTTGAAAGTTCTGGAAATTATGTATTTAAGGATGACAAACCCCCCCAGAGCCCCCAGGGCAAAGGTTGTAAGTTATGCCCTGGGAGCATATCAGGTTTTTATAGATAGAGTTGTCGTAAAAACTTTAAATAGGGCTCATTCAATTGGAAATTGAGAGGGCTAGTGCCCTTTTTAATAGTAAAAAGGGATTGGAGGGTAACTAACCCCCTTTCACGCCAACCATTCCCCCAAACACATCCAATCAAAATTTTCAGATAGCCATTTTGTTCAACATAGTAGAAATTTCTGGAAATTAGGTCTTTGAGGATGACAAACCCCCCCCCCCCCAGCCCTCAGGACAAGGGTCTTAAAATATGCCCATGGGGCATATAAGGTTTTTATTGAAATCTTTGTCGTAGAAACTTCAAAAGGGCTCATTTGACTGGAAATTGAAAGGTCTAGTGCCATTTTTAATAGTTGAAAGTGATTGGAGAGCGACTACCGCCCCTCTCACGCCCACCATTTCCCCAGACACATCCAATAAAAATTTTGAGATAGCAATTTTGTTTAACGTAGTTAAAAGTTCTGGAAATTAGGTCTTAGAAGATGACAACCACCTTAACAGCCCTTAGGGTAAGGGTTGTAATTTATGCCCTGGGGGCATATAAGGTGTTTTTAGAAAGCGTTGTCGTAGAAACTCAAACAGGGCTCATTCGATTGGAAATCGAAAGGCCTAGTGCCCTTTTTAATAGTCGAAAGTGATTGGAAGGCTTGACATTTTTATAGTAAAGATCGATTTGGGTATATTGTATTTGTTTTGACCAGGGCACTTCGTATCGAAGGAGTTGTCGTAGGAACTTCGAAAAGAGCTCATTTGATTGAAAATCGAAAGGGCTGATGCCCTTTCTAATATTCGAAAGTGATTGGAGGGCAACCAATCCCCTTCCCACGCCCACCTTCCCATTTTCCCATTATGTCTTAACCCTTTCAGACCTGAACCAAGAAGGAGTTGCGTAGAAAATCTGACAATAGCAGAGAGTGACCCTGGAGGTTCAACTAGAACATATTTATTTTAAAAAAAAATTTATTTCATTCCAAATCCGAACTGTGAATGGTTACCATATGGTCACGTCAGGTATATACAGATACCATTTTAGGTGAAAATTTGTGAAACAGTTGCGATCTGAGTTCAAACACAGTCGAATTTTGCACTTCGAACACATGATTCGACTGGTTCCACCCCTAACGCACTTCTCATAGCGACACCTTCCCTTTTCAGTCGTATCTGGAAAATGCGAGGTCTGGTCAAACCTCATTGATTCCGAAGGCATCCCGTCTCGCAAGGTAGACGTATTGCACTTCGTCACTAATAAGGATGGTCTTCCAACTCGAGGACTTTGAGATACGCCAGTAAGAACCAACCCACGAGCAATATCCATTTTGATGTACAGTAGAGACATATTCTGAACATTGGTCTGCTTACACTGTCGGCGGTGTATCAGCCAGGCGTTGTTCACAGCCATGTCAAAGAAGTAGTACACAATCCTCATATACCATTTCTTCGAGCGAATGTCAGTCCTGTAAAGCTCCAGGGACATGTCAGCAAGATCTACGCCCCCCATTGATTTGTTGTAGTCACGGACGATTCGGGGGCGATCAACTTCGACGTATTTCCGTGTTGTGCCATCCCATCTCTGACACTTATCAATTGGGGTGACTGCACAGTATGACGAAGCCAAATGGACTGGTTTGTTGTCATACCATTTTACTACCGATACTTCTGAATGTCTTTCAAAACGGAAGTCCACTGACCCTCGTCCATTCTTCTTCATGTTGGCGTCGGTATCTAGAACAGCGCCCCTCATTCTGTTGCTGCGTATCGTACCACATGACTCGATGCCATATTCAACCCGAAGCTTTTGAATGAGATGGATGCCAGTATAGAAGTTATCAAAGAAAAGCTTGAAGTTCATGAACCTTGGCAGATTTTCTACAAGCCGAGGGACAACGTCAGTACCTTGGCCAAGTTCAGAAATTTCAACAGATCCTTTTCCTGTTTATATCTCTATGTCACACACTATTCCGCTGATGCCGGCTCTCGTGACAACCTTTACACCCCACGAGTGGGGCTTGTCCTTCAAGTAGTGTCGAAATCCAATTCTTCCTTTAAACGGGATCATCTGTTCGTCAATACTTTGGATCTCTTCAGGGTCTATTTTTTTCAGATTCTCCCTGAATGCGTCGTATAGTCTTCTGATCTCGAACAGTTTATCATGACCAGCCTCCCCTTTCGGTATCATTAAGGTGTCATCGCAAATGTGGAAGAAAGATCTCAAGCTGATGAACCTATCTCTGCTCATGGTATCAGCCACCGGGGAATATCGTATTCCATTCTCCCAGTACATTCTCATAGCCGGAAGTTTGAGAATGCTCATAAGCATTTGAACTCCAAGAAATCTGTGCAGCTCTTCAAGAGAAAGTTTCAGAACAAGATTCTTCTTTCTCATGGCATTCAGGTTCGTTTGGTCAACAATGTTTGAAAGAATGTCTTCTGTGATAAACATTCGGAAAGGATCAAGGGGCGTTTTTACCTCGTCATAGTGTGGCATAGAACCCTTCCCAGGTAATATCTCGAGGTTCGGGCTTCGTTTTTATCCACTTGTATTGCTTTGCCTCCTTTGCTACCTTCTTTTTTGCTACTGGTTTTGCCGTGACCTGAGGAGCATCAGTTGGAGTTACTAGACCGGCCACTTCTTGGGAAGGAGCATTTTTTTTTAGCTATTGTAAGGACAAAGGGTTCAGCAGGTGCAATACCTGTTGCTGACTGCATTTCAGAAGAAGTTGCCACTGGTGCTGATGATGTGCTTGAAGAACTGTTTGACGCTGCTGTGTCATTCAAGCCCGGGAGAGGCAAATCGAATTGATCCGTGTCATTGCCATTGTCTAACTCGAACCTGCCAAGCATTGATAAAGGGATGTCGTCTGTGTGGTCAATATCCTCTTCATCACTTCTGCATTCATTGCCATAACAGTTGAGAGAACGTAGAGGTTGAAATTCTTGATCTGGATTGTCTGGTGCCCAGTTTGGGTCGTCGTCGTCGGACGAGATATCGAGATCTGAATCACAATCAGGTATGAATAAAAGCCTTGCTGCGTCTTCTGCAGTCATTTTCTTGGTAGCTCTTTTACTTCTTTCCTTGATCAGTATCTCTTCCAAGGGCTTAGGACCATGACCTCTCATGGATTCAGAGCTCGTGCTTGGGTAAGTGCAAGGTAAGTGCATGACTTAATAAAAATAATGTAATGCAATAAAATAGGCCATTGGCCTCTACACTTGCTTGAGGCATCACACAAAATAGCTCTTTTACCCTTGTTACCAGTAAAAAGGAGGAACAGAAAGAAAATGTGCCTATTCCTGATCATAAAAAGGACTTGCTGCCTCGTTTGCTGTACAAATCTGCCTAGGTGTGGTTTGGCAATGAATAACTGACGTGACCATTTGGTAACCGATCGTTAGCAACCTTGTTTGGGGCTAAACTACAGATCAGAATTAGACTAGTAATATCTCATTCGAAAGATCGCATTCTTAGCTACAAAATAATATCATAATCAGGCTCTGAACTTACCAGAAACGTCCAGGTAATCGAGGTCAAAATCTGCCTTTCCTCTTTTTCGACATTTTATTTTTTGTCTAAACTTGGACGCTCGCTCGACAGCTCGAGTAAAGCCTTGAGGGATAATAAATTCAAACACGATAGAGCCAAGCAAGCGCTATCTATTGGAAAAGAAATCACGGTTGTAACTTTGTCGAGTCGAGAGAAAAAAAAAGGGGGCGAGGGGTATCAGTATGGTGACCACAGGCATGAAAGGGTTAAAACTAAATGTTGCCTTAAGATTAAATCAAAACGCACTGTGTTAATGCTAATTCCCATTAAGGCCTCTCAGCAGTATCCCAAGAACGACTGAGGGCATTATGTTCGAACTTTTGGGACTACTTCTGCTCTTAAAATTTATGCAAATCAAAATAGCGTAAGTGTATCCAAGCTATCAAAGAAAGAAAACAGATTATTTTGCGAATGGTATGAAGTTTTCCATTTCAGGTCATCTAGAGGAGGTATGAAACTAAATTAAACACTTTTATTTGTGTCCAGATTTTTAAAAGGATGTATGTTGTTAAAAATTGCTGAAAAATTTTCTCCAGCATACAAATAGCAGGCCAAACTATAAATTCTTAAAAAAACGAAAAGATTTAAAGTATTATTTTCTTTTTTCCTGAAAAGACTATGTCAATATAAAACGAACAGAAATTAATTAAAAAAAACTTTTTCCACAAAATAAGTTTTTCAAAGAAAAGTAAAGAACAACATTAAACAAAAAATGAGCAAAAATAAAATCAAATTATCTACCAAGCGTGAAACTACCACAAATCAGCATCAATAAATAAATGAAAACCCAAACGAACAGAAATTACAATATATAACCGGGTCAAATTCAAAACGAGCAAAAATTAACATAAGTTGGGCTCAAAACCCCTCTGCCTTCCCAAGGCCAGAAAATAATTTGCACTTTACTGAAAAAAAATATAAATGTTTTAGTTTTTTAACTTTAATAAATCAAATAATATTAACATTTTGATTACTAAATATCAGTATATGTATATTAAACTGACAATGCAAAATCATCTGTATTTTTTTTTTCAGTAAAGTTTATTTCTAGTCTATCTTCATTACACCAAATGAGCTTCAACCAAAATCTAAGCATCAAAATAGACCTACGTAGTTTTAACGAAAACAGGCCCATATCATCATTCAGAATCTGTGAATTAGTTATCTGATGTAACCCAAACAGGCTTTTATAATACGGGAGCTGGAGGGACTCAAACTTCTGTGCCGCTTTTCCATCCCAAATCTCTGCTCCATATTCTATGACTTCTAAATGATTTGTATTAAATATTCTTTTATGCATTTTTAGCTTTTTAATTCCCATTATCGTTGGATTTCTAGAAACTGCAGACATGGCCACTTTGCCTCTATTAACTATCTCATCAACATGACTCTTTAAACTTTCATTTTCCGATAAAACAAATCCTAAATCTTCACCACTTACTTTCCTTCTTATTTTTTAATAACAACTTCACTCTTTTCAAAATTCAGCCTTAAATTTTTCATCTGAAAAAATTCTTCTGAGACTCAGAAGTGTCTGCAGATCTTGTGGTGTACTAGCAAACAAAGCAATATCATCCGCAAATAATAAAAGTGATAGTTTGTGGGTCCCTAGATTAACTTTCGGAGCCCATCTATTCTCTAGAAAATCAACAACATCATTTATAAAAAATACTAAAAAATTTAAGAAAAAGAGTGCTGCCCTGTTTTACTCTCAGCTTAATATTAAAAAGCCTAGAAAACCTGTTACCAACTAACACGGTTCCATTCACACAAAAGCAATTGATATATTTCCAACGAAAAATTAAAAATAATAAAATCTTAAAAATTTAAAAAACGTTATAACACATATCTTGCAATCCCTGATGATGGTGATAAAATGAGATATTTGTCCAAACAAATCCGATAGTAGCAATGAACTCGTCTATGTCGAATTACAAATCATATTTGCTTGAATAGCACAAATTACAAAATTTGGGCACTCCTCTAATGTGTAACAACCAAATCTCCTACATATATTTTTTAATTCCGTTAATTATATTTTTTTTCTTTTTAAGAGTTAAGACGATCTTGGGCAAGATCCTTTGAAAAAAAACATATATTCAACAAGGGAATAATTTTCTATTCAGAATTTTTGTGCGTCAGGAATTCCTGCAGTCATGGGCCTCCAAGACAGGTTTTTTCTGTTCTAGTTTTTCCACCCTAGAAGGGGAGCAAAGAGCCAGATAAGATACAAATAGTGGATAAGAGTAAGAGAAACTCACCATAAAAAGACATGCAACGACGCTTCTACGAGATTCTGTCAAATATAATTTTATTTCCACAAGTGTTTCATAGGCAGCGCAATAGAGCTGCCTAAGTAAAGAGGGATTTGGCACAATGTATTATTACGTATTATTCTTATTATTATCATTTTATTAGATCAGGGCACTTCGTATCGAAAGAGTTGTCGTAGAAAGTTCAAAAAGCACTCATTCGATTGGAAATTGAAAGGGCTAGTGCCCTTTTTAATAGTCGGGAGTGGATGTTGGGCAAACAGCCTCCCACGCCCATCACCTTCCAAAACACAATCCAATCAAATTTACTACTACTGCCACTAAAGGTAAGGTTACTTCTATGAGATCTACTACTTCTACTACTACTGCTGCTAATACTTTCTGAACAACAAAAGGAATCTCAAATTAAAACCATAAGATCAGATTTTAATCCAGTTGTACGTTTTACCTTCACATGGCATTCCCTAACTATTAATATTTGGCTAAGTTATTCTTATATACAATTTAAAAAAAGGTAACTGACCACCTTTTATGCCTAGAGAGTTACTTCTCTCTTCCCTTCTCTTTTCCCCCTCTATCTTTCCTTTTCAATTCATTTAATTCATTTATTTGACAGGCATGGCATTTTTATTTTTCGCCATTTAATTATTTTTCTTCCTTTTTTTCGTTTCTTGTCCTTTTGTTTGTCTTTAGTACTATTATTTAATTGAGTTAATTTTTAAAAAATCAAAAAAATAAGTTTTTCCAAAAAAAGTAAAACATTACACACCTTCCCCTTACCAGCAGCGTAGTATTGAACAATGGAACTTGGAATTTCATTACTAGAACGCGATACTCCAAGTAATTCACGTCACAGTGCCACACTCTTACTTCTCTGTGCCACCTTACGACACCCGTCATCATCATTTTAAGCTTCTTGTAGCGTTTGAACACCTTCAATGGATATATTTTCCATTGCTATTATTTTCCAACGATTCCCAGCCCGGTGTCACACTATTACTGCTCTGCAAAAACCCTCTGACATATCATTATTATTCCTAAGACATTTTTCAGATATTTCTTATAAAAATATTGCTTTAACTCCATTGATTCGAGTTTATCGCGAGCCTGGACTTTCATAATAACCTACAAAAGACACCCCGCCACTGCAACATTACAAGCCTGCCCCCCTACCATCCACGTGGCATTGAACAGTGAAAATCGGCATTTCACTACGAGAACGTGATACTCCAAGCAATTCACGCCACAGTACTACATTTTTACTGCTCTGCGGCACCTTGCGACACCTGTCATCAACATTTTAAGCGTCTTCTAGCGTTTGAACACCCTCAATGGATATATTTTCTATTTCTATTATTGTCCAACGATTTCCAGCCCCGTGCCAGACTATTACCGCTCTGCGGCACCGTCTGACATCTCACCATTATTCTTAAGATATTTTTCACACATTTCTGGTTAAATATTCTGCTTTAAATCCATTGATTTAAGTGTTTTTGCAAGCCTAGCCTTTTATAATAAACTCCAAAAGACACCCCGCCACCACGACATTACATGCCTGCCATGCATTTCATTACCAGAACGTGACATTCCGAGGAATTCCCGACACTGTGCCCGACACTATTACTACTCTGCAATACCCCTCTGACATCATATCACTATTCCTAAGACATTTCTTGTTAAAAATTATATATTCAACCAATTGATTCAAGTTTTTCACGATGCAAGCTCATCATGAACACCTTCAAAACACCCCCACACCACCACGCCTTTACATGCCAGCCATCAATATGACACACCCCTCATGACCCTCGGGATATTTTCGACCTTATTACTCCAAAATAAGATTATGAATCTAAATTAAACACTGTATTTTATTTTTTGAACAACGGGAATAGATTTCCTTAGAAGATAAACAATTTTCTTAATACGCCAAAAAATTTTTACTCAATACTATCAAATTCATCTTGGAGAAAACAGGCTTGTTCTTAATAGTAACAAATTTCTTTTTATTAGCAGCAAGTTTCCCGTCAAAGATAACATCTCTTAGAAGTAACAATTTTCTGTTTATGCTAACAAGTTTTCTTCTAGAAGTTACTTCTAAGTATCGATAAAAGAATAAAAATAAACGCTTTGGAAGAAATAAAAAAACACGATGAACATTTCGGCGAAAAATAAAATGTCAAATTAGTATAATGTGACAGTGATGTGCGCGCTGTCATTCCACAACATGTGCACCATCATTGTGCAGCCTATGATGACATAGCATAAAGTGTGCGTCGTCATTAACTTAAAGGAAAAAATGCGTTGAACATTTTGACGAAAAATGAAATGTCAAAAATTATTATGTGACAGTGATATGTGTGCTGTCATTACGTGAGATGTGCGCCGTCCTTACTTTAGATATGTGAACCGTCATTGCGGAAGGTGTGTTCTGTCGTTAAGTTACAAGTGGGGATTCCCCAGGGGTCCTTCCCCAAGGTTACATAAAATAGCGTCATCCATATTACACATGGATACAAGAGCCATCTAGGAAAGTCTGCTAGATAGAACCAGCACCTTGTGGAAATCCTAAGCTATTTTCCTATGGACCAATTTAAAGCACGAGGGTGTATCGTAAGTTGTGTTCCCTTTAATAGAACACCTGGAACAGTATTGCACAGGTGTGAGGGGCTAGTAACTCCATTTATTACTACTTGTGTATTATACCGACCGCACTCCGATTAATCAAACAAAAAAAAAATACTGTAACACCTGGAAACCCGGGAATCTTGCCAGGACTTGTGCTCGGAATCTTGCTAGGGCATGTTGTCAGAATCTTGCCAGGGCATGCCTTGATGTCACGAGCCATGTTGTCAGAATGCTATGGGAAAAGAGAGGGTATGTCGTAGAGTCTGGACCCCCCACTGCTGTCTTTTGTAGGTTATTTTGAAAGTCCAGACTCGCGAAATACTCTAATCAATGGATTGAAAGCAGAATTTTTTAACAAAAAATGTCCGAAAATGTCTTTGGGGATGATGAGAAAATATTATTCAAATGCACGTATTGTCACGTAGATGCAAAATATTCCTAGTCTCGGCTCAAAAAACTTTTTGTTTTCTTTAAGGGCTGTCGGATATACCGAGGAAAAAAGGTTCTTTTAACTAGATTTGTAATTTGTAACCGATTTCAACTCTAATTCCCGGCACTTTCAATATGGCGAGTCCAAGTCTGACTCTATTCAGCGAAAACAAAATTACTAAACTCGCCCTTTCGACTATTTAAGACTAAGTTTTGCAAAGCGGTGATAATTTTTCTAAGAAAGACATAACAACAAGCCCGCTCCCCTTGGAATTTACCTGCTAGGAACCATGCCTTTCTTCGGTTTTAGGCGATTACCCCTCTCCCGGCGAACACCTTACAACGGAAAATATCCCCCGGAAAATACCCCCCGGAATATACCCCCCCCCCCGACGGAAAATACCCCCGGACAAATACCCCCCCCCCCAGAAAATACGCCCCGGAATATACCCCCCGCGAAAAATACCCCCGGAAAATACCCCCCCCCCCCGCAGAAAATATCCCCCGGAAAATACCCCCCCCCCCGGAAAATACCCCCCTCCCCCGTGGAAAATAAGGATTTCCAAATTTGAGAATTTTATTTCCGTAGGGGAAGGAATTTTGGTACTTGTGTATTATGCGCCACTCACTCAAGTTTACGCCGTGTAAAATTTGAGAACACACCGGTTTATTTGTCAGTTCCTTCGCTACTTTAGAAATAAATTTGTGCTATAGATTTGCACATTAGGGGAGGGGGGGGGGTAAGCATAGCGGGTCTGCATGCAAAATGTGCTTGGTACAATTATTCTGCATATTAGAAAGATAGACAAACAAAAGCAGGGTGCTGCAGAGCAGTAAAGTGTGACAAAGGGCTGGGAATCGTTGGAAAATAATAGCAATAGAAAATATATCCATTGTAGGTGTTCAAACGCTACAAGACGCTTAAAATGATGATGACGGGTGTCGTAAGGTGGCACAGAGAAGTAAGAGTGTGGCACTGTGATGTGAATTACTTGGAGTATCACGTTCTAGTAATGAAATTCCAAGTTCCATTGTTCAATGCTACGCTGCTGGTAAGGGGCAGGTGTGTAATGTTGCGATGGCGATGTGTCTTTTGTAGGTTATTATGAAAGTCCAGCCTCGCGAAAAACTCGAATAAATGGATTGATAGCATAATTTTTAATAAGAAATTTAAGAAAATATCTTTGGGGATAATGAGGAAATATTATTCAAATGCGCGTATTGTCACGGTGGTTTCAAGTATTCATAATCTCGGTTTAAAAAACTAAAATAATTCAAAATAAAAAGGTTCTTTTAACTAGATTTTTAATTTATAACCGATTTCAACTCTAATTCCTAGCGCTTTTAATATGCCGAGTCCAAGCTTGACTCTATTTAGCGAAAAAAAATTACTAATCTCTCTTTTTCGACTAGCTAAGACTATGTTTTGCAAAGCGGTTGACCATTTTTTTAAGAAGGACATAACAACAAGCCCGCTCCCCCTGGAATTACTTGCTAGAAGCCATACCTTTCTTCTATTCATACATGTTTTTTCCATTTGTCGTGATTTTCATGTTTTATTTTTTGTTTGTTGTGTATTTTAACTGCTTTTTCATTGTTTTAATATTGTTGTAAATTTGTTTTTTATTAATTGAAATTTTATTTACAATAAGTTTAATCCTTTAGATATATTGTTTAGGATGCGTCTTTAATACCTAGGTGTTTACACAATTTAAGCACCCCTTCTGTCTTTCATCGCTAAAAATACATGAAGAGCAGCAATGTCTGAAAATAGATGTTTTCCTTCTTCATGCCAATTGTCTCAGGTGCGCGAAACATGACACTCTAGCGTGTGCGAAAAATCAGAAATCTCCTTGCGTGTAATAGGCTATTTTTAGAATGTAGTTTTTGATACAGAATTTTTGATTAGCTTGTTGGTCCTGATATTTAAGGCGCTGTTCAACTGAAACGGAATTGGTCTTTTGAGTCCTAGCGAGAACGAAGAGCTAAAGGAAAAAAACACTTTGAACATTTCGACGAAAAATAAAATCCCAAAAAAGTACTATAAAACAGTGACGTGTGCGCTGTCATTACGTAAGATATGTGCTGTCATTATGTAAAATGTGTGCCGTCCTTACATAGGATATGTGAACCGTCATTGCGTAAGGTGTTTGCTGTCGTTAGGTTACAATCGGGGATTCCCCACGGGTCCTGTTGCAAGGTTACATAAAATTTCATCATCCATATTACACATCATTAAAAAAGGGGTTGTGTCGTGTAACGTCATGGTTTCTAGGGGGTGTGTCGTAGGAATATCGCTAGCTGTGTTCCCTTTAATAGAACACCTGAAAACAGGAACATAAAGCGTGAATCTCGCCTGCCAACTAGTAGAAAAAGGGACCACATTGGTCAGGTGCGAGGGGCTAGGAGCTCGACTCCTCATGTTAATTCCCTATTATTGCTAGTTTTGTATTATAGTGACCACACTCAGATTAATCATAGACAAATATTGACACAAAATTGGAACACCTGGAATCCAGGGAATCTTTCCAGGGACATCACAGGGCGTGCACTCGAAATCTTGCCAGGGCATGTTGTGACGTAACAGAGCATGTTTGAAATCCTATGGTAATCTGCTATAGGACCATTTAAAATGCTATGGGAAAAGGGAGGGCAAGTCGTGACGTAAGAGGGCAAGTCGTGGAAATCAGGGGAGGGCATGTCATCACAAGCAGTGAGGGGATACTACTTTAGTTCAAACTTTTTGGGCCACTTCTATTATTACTTCTGCTTTTAAAATTTAACTAAATCAAAAGAGTGTAAGTGTGTTCTGGCTGTCAAAATGTATAGATACTATTTTCTGGGAGAAATTTTAAATATGTTCACTTTTATAACTTTAAGAAATAAAAAAATTAATTAAGATTTTAAGGAATAAATATCCGCGTATGTATATTAAACGGCCAATGCATATTAATTTTTTTTCAGTAAAGTGCAAATTATGTTCTGGCTTTTAGAATGCATAGGGGTTTTGAGCTTTATTCGTGTTAATTTCTGCTTGTCTTGGCTTTGACTCGTTTTTTTTTTTGTTGGTCAAGGGTTTTATTTATTTATTGATATTGATTTGTGACAGTTTTATGCTTGGTAGATAATTTGATTCCATTTTTGCTCATTTTTGGTTTAATGGAGTTCTTTACTTTTTTTGGAAAAACTTATTTTTTGATTTTTTAAAAATTAACTCAATTAAATAATAGTACTAAAGACAAACAGAAGGACAAGAAACGAAAAAAAAGGAAGAAAAATAATTAAACGGCAAAAAATAAAAATGCCATGCCTGTCAAATAAATGAATTAAATGAATTGAAAAGGAAAGATAGAGGGGGAAAAGAGAAGGGAAGAGAGAACTAACTCTCTAGGCATAAGAAGTGGTCAGTTATCTTTTTTTAAATTGTATATAAGAATAACTTAGCCAAATATTAATAGTTAGGGAATGCCATGTGAAGGTACAATGTAAAACTGGATTAAAATCTGATCTTATGGTTTTAATTTGAGATTCCTTTTGTTGTTCAGAAAGCATTAGCAGCAGTAGTAGTAGAAGTAGTAGATTTCATAGAAGTAACCTTACCTTTAGTGGCAGTAGTAGTAAATTTTGATTGGATTGTGTTTTGGAAGATGATGGGCGTGGGAGGCTGCTTGCCCAACATCCACTCCCGACTATTAAAAAGGGCACTAGCCCTTTCAATTTCCTATCGAATGAGTGCTTTTTGAAGTTTCTACGACAACTCTTTCGATACGAAGTGCCCTGATCTAATAAAATGATAATAATAATAATACATTGTGCAAAATCGCTCTTTACTTAGGCAGCTCTATTGCGCTGCCTATGAAACACTTGTGGAAATAAAATTATATTTGACAGAATCTCGTAGAAGCGTCGTTGCATGTCTTTTTATGGTAAGTTTCTCTTACTCTTATCCACTAATTGTATCTTATCTGGCTCTCTGCTCCCCTTCTAGGGTGGAAAAACTATAACAGAAAAAACCTGTCTTGGAGGCCCATGACTGCAGGAATTCCTGACGCACAAAAATTCTGAATGGAAAATTATTCCCTTGTTGAATATATATTTTTTTTCAAAGGATCTTGCCCAAGATCGTCTTAACTCTTAAAAAGAAAAAAAAATATATAAATAACAGAATTAAAAAATATATGTAGAAAATGTCTCATTTTATCACCATCATCAGGGATTGCAAGATATGTGATATTTAAGTTTTCAACGTTTTTTAAGTTTTTAAGATTTTATTATTTTTAATTTTTCGTTGGAAATATATCAATTGCTTTTGTGTGAATGGAACCGTGTTAGTTGGTAACAGGTTTTCTAGGCTTTTTAATATTAAGCTGGGAGTAAAACAAGGCAGCACTCTTTCTCCTAAATTGTTTAATGTTTTATAAATAATCTTGTTGATTATCTAGAGAATAGATGGGCTCCGAAAGTTAATCTAGGGACCCACAAACTATCACTTTTATTATTTGCAGATGATATCGCTTTGTTTGCTAGTACACCACCTGATCTGCAGACGCTTCTGAGTCTCAGAAGAATTTTTTCAGATGAAAAAATTAAGGCTGAATTTTGAAAAGAGTGAAGTTGTTATTAAAAAATAAGAAGGAAAGTAAGTGGTGAAGGTTTAGGATTTGTTTTATCGGAAAATGAAAGTTTAAAGAGTCATGTTGATGAACTAATTAATAGAGGCAAAGTGGCCATGTCTGCAATTTTTAGAAATCCGACGATAATGGAAATTAAAAACCTAAACATGCATAAAAGAATATTTAATACAAATGATATAGAAGTCATAGAATATGGAGCAGAGATTTGGGGTGGAGAAGCGGCACAGAAGTTTGAGTCCCTCCAGCTCCAGTATTATAAAAGCCTGTTTGGGTTACATCAGATAACTAATTCATAGATTCTGAATGATGATATGGGCCTGTTTTCCTTAAAACTACGTAGGTCTATTTTGATGCTTAGATTTTGGTTGAAGCTCATTAGGTGTAATGAAGATAGACTAGGAAAAAAACTTTACTGAAAAAAAAAAACAAATGATTGTGCATTGTCAGTTTAATATACATATACTGATATTTAGTAATCAAAATGTTAATATTATTTGATTTATTTAAGTTATAAAAGAGAAAACATTTATATTTTTTTTCAGTAAAGTGCAAATTATCTTCTGGCCTTGGGAAGGCAGAGGGGTTTTGAGCCCAACTTATGTTAATTTTTTCTCGTTTTGAGTTTGACTCGGTTATTTATTGTAGTTTCTGTTCGTTTGGGTTTTCATTTATTTATTGATGCTGATTTGTGGTGGTTTCACGCTTGGTAGATAATTTGATTTTATTTTTTAACATTTTTTGTTTAATGTTGATCTTTACTTTTCTTTGAAAAACTTATTTTGTAGAAAAAGTTTTTTAATTAATTTCTGTTTGTTTTATATTGACATAGTCTTTTCAGGGAAAAAGAAAATAATACTTTAAATCTTTTCGTTTTTTGAAGAATTTATAGTTTGGCCTGTTATTTGCATGCTGGAGGAAATTTTTCAGCAATTTTTAACAACATACATCCTTTTAAAAATCTGGACACAAATAAAAGTGTTTAATTTAGTTTCATACCTCCTCTAGACGACCTGAAATGGAAAACTTCATACCATTCGCAAAATAATCTGTTTTCTTTCTTTGATAGCTTAGATACACTTACGCTATTTTGATTTGGTTAAATTTTTAGAGCAGAAGTAGTCCCAAAAGTTCGAACATAATGCCCTCAGTCGTTCTTGGGATACTGCTGAGAGGCCTTATTGGGAATTAGCATTAACACAGTGTGTTTTGATTTAATCTTAAGGCAACATTTAGTTTTAAAACATAATGGGAAAATGGGAAGGTGGGCGTGGGAAGGGGATTGGTTGCCCTCCAATCACTTTCGAATATTAAAAAGGGCATCAGCCCTTTCAATTTTCAATCAAATGAGCTCTTTTTGAAGTTCCTACGACAACTCCTTCGATACGAAGTGCCCTGGTCAAAACAAATACATTATACCCAAATCGATCTTTACTATAAAAATGTCAAGCCTTCCAATCACTTTCGACTATTAAAAAGGGCACTATGCCTTTCGATTTCCAATCGAATGAGCCCTGTTTGAGTTTCTACGACAACACTTTCTAAAAACACCTTATATGCCCCCAGGGCATAAATTACAACCCTTACCCTAAGGGCTGTTAAGGTGGTTGTCATCTTCTAAGACCTAATTTCCAGAACTTTTAACTACGTTAAACAAAATTGCTTTTTCAAAATTTTTATTGGATGTGTTTGGGGAAATGGTGGTCGTGAGAGGGGCGTTAGTCGCTCTACAATCACTTTCAACTATTAAAAAAGGCACTAGCCCTTTCAATTTCCAGTCAAATGAGCCCTTTTGAAGTTTCTACGACAACGCTTTCAATTAAAACCTTATATGCTCCATGGGCATATTTTACAACCCTTGCCCTGAGGGCTGGGGGGGGGGGGGTTGGTTGTCATCCTCAAAGATCTAACTTCCAGAAATTTCTACTACGTTGAACAAATGGCTATCTGAAAATTTTGATTGGATGTGTTTGGGGGAATGGTTGGCGTGAAAGGGGGTTAGTTACCCTCCAATCCCTTTTTACTATTAAAAAGGGCACTAGCCCTCTCAATTTCCAATTGAATGAGCCCCTTTTAAAGTTTTTACAACAACTCTATCTATAAAACCTTATATGCCCCCAGGGCATAACTTACAACTTTTGCCCTGAGGGCTCTGGGGGGGTTTGTCATCCTTAAATACATAATTTCCAGAACTTTCAACTACGTTGAAAAAAATGGCTATCTGTAAACTTTGAATGAATTTTCTTTTGGAAATGGTGGGCAATTTCAATTTCCAATCAAAAGAGCCCTTTTTGAAATTTCTACAAAAACTTTCTATATAAACCTTATATGCCCCCAGGGCATAACTTACAACCCTTGCACTCAGGGCTCTGAGGGGGTTATCATCCTTAAAGACCTAGTATCCAGAACTTTCAACTACGTTTAACAAAATGGATATCTAAAAATTTTGATTGGATGTGTTTGGGAAAATGGTGGGCGTGAGAGGGGCGTTAGTCGCTTTCCAATCACTTTCAACTATTAAAAAAGGCTCTAGCCCTTTCAATTTTCAATTGAATGAACCCTTTTGAAGTTTCTACGACAACGCTTTTAATAGAAACCTTATATGCCCCAGGGCATAACTTACGACCCTTCCCCTGATGGTTGTGGGGGGAGGGGTTGGCATCCTTAAAGACCTTATTTCCAAAACTTTCAACTACGCTGAATAAATGGCTATCTAAAAATTTTAATTAGATGTGTTTGGGGAAAAGGTGGGCGTGAGAGGGGGGTTAGTTGCCCTAAAATCACTTTTGACTATTAAAAAGGGCACTAAACCTTTTAATTTCCAATCGAATGAGCCCTTTTTCAAGTTTCTACGACAAAGATTTCAATAAAAACCTTATATGACCCCAGGGCATAACTTATCACCCTTGCCCTGAAGACTGTGGGAGGAGTGTCCTGCTCAAAGGTATAATTTCCTGAACTTTAAACTGCGTGGAACAAAATGGTTATTTCAAAATTTGGATTGGATGTTTTTGGGGAAATGATGGGCGTGGAAGGGGTGTTAGTTGCCTTCTAGTCACTTACGACTATTAAAAAGGGCACTAACCATTTCAATTTCCAATCGAATGAGCCCTTTTTGAAGTTTCTATGACAACGCCTTCTATAAAAAACCTTATATGCCACCAGAGCATAACTTACATCCCTTGCCCTGAGGGCTCTGGGGGATTTGTCATCCTCAAAGACCTAATTTCCAGAACTAAAAACTATGTTGAATAAGTTTTCTATCTCAAAATTTTGATTGGATGTGTTTGGGGAAAAGGTGGGCGTAAGAGGGGGGTTAGTTGCCCTCCAATCGCTTTTGACTATTAAAAAGAGAACTAGCCCTTTGAATTTCCAATCGAATCAGTTTTTTTTAAGTTTCTACGACAACACCTTCTATAAAAACCTTATATGGCCCCAGGGCATAAAAATGCCCTGGGAATAGAGGAAAAAAAATAATACATTGTGCCAATATCGTTCTTCTATGCCCCCAGGGCATAACTTAAAACCCTTGCCCTGAGGGTTGTGTGGGAGTTTCTTCCTCAAAAACATATTTTCTAAGTGGAAATCAACTACGCTGAACAAAATGGCTATCTCAAAATTTTGATTGGATGTGTTTGGGGGAATGATGGGTGTCGGGGGAGGGGGGCTAATTGCCCTCCAATCACTTTCGAGTATTTAAAGGGTATTAGCCACTCCAATTTCCAATCGATTGAGCCCTTTTCGAAGTTTCTACGACAAATTCTTCGATACGAAGTGCCCTGGTCTAAGACCCCGAAAAAATATTAATACATTGTGCCCACATCATACTTTACTTAGGCAGCGCTATTGCGCTGCCTTTGATGAGAACGAAGATTTGGACAATTTTCTCGGGAAGTGCTGGGTAGCCCTTCCGGAAGTGCTGGGTAGCCCTTCCGGAAGTGCTACCTAGCACTTCCAGAAGGGCTTCGGAAGTGCTCCATATTCTATGACTTTTAAACTTTTGTGTATTTACAAAATGCATTTATAGGTTTTTAATTCCCATTATCGTTGGATTTCTGAAAACTGCAGACATGGCCACTTTGCCTCAATTAATTATTTCATCAACCCGACTCTTTAAACTTCCATTGTCCAATAAAACAAATTCTAAATATTTTATTCTTTTAATTACATTCAGTTCCTTATTATTAAAGTTAAATATATAATCTTCACCGCTTACTTTCCTTTTTTTAAATAGCAACTTCACTCTTTTAAACGTTCAGCCTTAATTTTTTCATCTGCAAATATTCTTCTATGAGACTCAGAAGCGTCTGCAGATTTTATGGTGTACTAGCCAACAAGCAATATCATCTGCAAATAATAAAAGTGATAGTTTATCGGTCCCTATACTAACTTTCAGAGCCCATCTATTCTCTAGAAAATCACCAACATCATTTATAAAAATATTAAACAATTTAGGAGACAGAGTGCTGCCCTTTTTTACTCCCAGCTTAATATTAAAAAGCCTAGAAAAACCTGTTACCAGCTAACACGGTTCCACTCACGCAAAAGCAATCGATCTATTTCCAACAAAAAATTAAAAAAAATAAAATTAAAAAAAATTAAAAAACGTTATAACACCTATCTTGCAATCCCTGATGGTGATACAATTAGACACTTGTCCAAACAAATCCGATCGTAGCGAAAAACTCGTCTAGGTCGAATTACAGATCATCTGTGCTTGAATAGCAGAAATTACAAGATTTGGGCACTCCTCTAATGTGTAACAACCAACTCTCTTTTACATATTTCTTTTTGATTCCGTTATTTATATTTTATTTCTTTTTAAAAGTAAAGACGATCTTGCGCAAGATCCTTCGAAAATAAAATCTAATTTTATTTCCATAGGTATTTCATAGCCAGCGCAATAGAGCTGCCTAAGTAAAGAGCAATTTGGCACAATGCATTATTTTTATTATCATTTTTTTTTTAGAGCAGGGCACTTCGTATAGTAAACCCGCATCCGTGATCTTTCTTCTGGGAAAGAATACGATCTTCAACATTTATGCCGATAGAAGTTTGAAACCTCTACAATTGTGTTTTCTGATATGCTGAATCTCGCGGTGTGATTCTGATTAAGATCACTTGACTTTTTGGGGGTGCATTACCTCTTTTTAGAAAATCAGGCAAATTTTCTGAGGCTTGTCACTTATGATGGGTAGCATTAAACTTAATAAGTTTCATATATTCAGAATCAAAATAAAAACCAATTATTTTAACATATCTATTGTTATTAAAATTCCCTTATTTAGAAATTCGATTACTGTTGTTGCCGAGTCCCTTTTTATTTAAAGTTTGTTGCCAAGAACTCTTTGAAAGAGAGGCAGATGAAGGCGTGCTCTCCCACTTAGTTGGCATCCAACAATCATTATAACTATAATAGTGCCTATTAAATTTGCTGTTCAATTTCAAGCCGATCCTACTGCTGGAGGCTCAACGTTATCAATCAGGAAGAGGGTTTTCTCGTAATAACAGAAAACACAGGATGTTCCTCGTCCTCGGTAGCAAACTTGCATCATATCCATTTAGCAATCGTTGCGACCTTCCAACGTTTCAAAACATCACAGGCTGTTAAATATAGTCTGCCATTATTGCAACCATTTCAACAATGGAACCCATTAGTATCTCTATTTTGCACCATTACTACAGACGAAATAGTTCCTGGACCTCCAGTATTAGAAATAGGACCGCTAATCTCAAATTCCAATCAACAATGTCTTGAAATTTTTACTTTTCGAAGTAGTTTTATGTTTTTCAATGGTTCCTTGTTTTCTGGTTAACGAAAGTGTGGCTTTCGATAGAAACACTTATTTTGGAAATAGCTTTACATTTTTGATACTCTAAATTCTCTGAGTAAGCAGACATGGGTAGATTTAAGCAGAAGTGTGAGTATCAAGAAAAAATTGCTTGATTAAACAGGCAGAGCTATTTCAGGGAGGTTATTTACATCTGTGTAGTTAAGTTATTTCAAAATATTAGCCGGTAATTAGTTAGGGGTAGATATTAGGGAAGGCAATCGCTGATTAATTTTGTTTCTAGAACAGAAACCAGATATTAAAAATGAAGAGATGCACCATTTGCTTCCATATTCTATGCCCTTTCCAAAAATAAAACACTGCTACTTCTACTACTAACAATTCAACACAGCACAAAGCCACCTGAAGCAAACACAGCGACGCAAGCTCCTCCTCCATTCCAATTTATTCAAAGCTTCCCTATTTACACACTACATGGAACTTCCCATTTCCCTTAAATCTTTCTTTATGACATCCTCCCACCCCAACCATGGACAACCTGCTTTCCGTTTAGTCATAGACGGTTGGCCGAAAAGGACAATATTCATCAAAACGTTAACCTTATCTGCAAAACGTGCGCTAGCCATCTCAATCTTTCTCTCATTATAACCCTAGAAAGTGGGATTGAACGGCACTTGTCATACAGCCTACTGTTTGAAATACGGTCAGTCAGCCGGATACCAGAACAATCCATAGGCAATTTTTCGGGAAAACATCTAGCAAACCTCCATCTGCTTTTTGGAGTGCCCATGCTTCAGAACCATCAAACCCGTTCTCCTGTCTTTCAATTTGTCCCATCAATTTTCAAACCTGTTCTTGCACCCTGAACTCGAAAAATCTCTACAAGTCCATTCATTTTGCTCACGCTTTCATCTAGGATGCTTAAATCATCAGCATAAGCTAAGTCCAGGATTTTTTTTTTCCCTTTCCATTTGATTCCGTGTTCTCCCATTGTCTTTCCTGTGTACCTTAAGACAAAGTCCATAAAAATGATCCATTTAAAGGAAGATAGAACATAACCCTGCTTAACTCCTGAAGTAATACGAAAACATCTGCTAACATTGTTTATTACCTTAACTGCAATAGTGTTATTCCCGTACATAGTACTAATTACTTTAGTGTATTTATCTGATATACTACACGAGGATAAGACCTTTGCTAAAGCTCTTCTATCAACAGAATCGAACGCTTGCTCATAATCTATAAAACTGAGGACCAAAGGTGTTTGAAAACTTAGGCACTTCTCAATTATTAACCTAAGAGTGAAAATTTGGTCAAAACCTCCTCTACCTTTTCTAAAACCGCCCTGTTCTTCTCTTAAAACTTTGTCTACAGCATCTCTCAGTCTCAAAAGTATCATATTACTAAGTAATTTGCTACCTACAGAGACCAGACTAATGCCTCGATAATTACCACACTCACTTTTATCACCTTTCTTATACAGTGGTTTAATTAAGGTTTTCCTAAAAATCGTTAGATTTTACTATTATGCCGTCTAGCTGCATCTTCCAGATTTCCAGATCCTCGGCAATTTTATCCATGGCTTCCACTTAACACCTCCTTAGTTCATATTTTAATGCTTTCACCACTTTCTTTACATTCCTTTTGTTTTCATGTGATCTATCACTCAGATAATTCTTGTACAAGTCCTTTCTCCTTTCTATTAAACACAAAGCTTTCTTTTTAATATTCCTAGCTGCAGTCCTAACTTTCTTCCCTAAGACACCATCAGCAACTTCACAAATTGTTTTTCTATGATTATTCCAACCATCTTCCACATTGTCAATTTTTTAACTCTCAAATCTAGTATTCAACTGTTCCTGGAAAGTTCCTCTCAAATTCTAATCCTGGAGTCTTCGAACATCCTAACTTCCCGGGAGGTAGTTACCTTTCCGAAATTTTAGCTTTAAATTAACCCTAGACACTACTAGATGGTGATCTTTACTTTTAACATCAATAACAACACTCCTATATACCCTAGTATCTTGCATTGAGCCTGCCAGTTTTCAGTTTACTATAACATAATCAATAAGGTTTGCTGTCTTACCATCACATGAATGCCATGTTAACTTATGGACCATTTTGTGACAAAACACCGTATTAGTTATAACTAGATTGCTATACCTACAAAACTGCAAAAGTCTGTAGCCATTACTGTTTTCTTTTCCTACACCAAATTTATCTAGGCTAGGATACCATCTATCCCTGTTTCTACCGACCTGGGCGTTAGAATCTCCTTGAAAAAACATCGTATTTCTACCTGAGACCCTGTCTTTTTGTTCCTGTAACTGTAAATAAAATTCATCTGAGTCACTAGTATCTCCGTTAGTCGGTTTTACAGGGGCATATCGTACTACTATAACTGATACCCTGAACTTTTGAGTCATATAATGAGCACTTAGTATTCAATTATTAATACCTTCCCAGTCTAAAAAAGAGTAAGCAGCTTCCTTATTCATCACGAGCCCTACTCCCTGTCTATGTACCCCGTCCTTCCTGCCTGAATAAACAAATTCTATATCACCTAATTTCATGCTTCTTACCCCTAGGATATGAGTTTCTGAAACTCCTAATACGTCCATTTCGAATCGTCTGAACTCGTCAGTCAAAATGTGGATACGATAGTCATTTCTTAACGTCAAAACATTCCAAGTTCTATTTTCTTTAAATCCTGCACAGACAGTCTCAAGCCTATTACCTCCGACTCATTATATATTCATGCCTAAAAATATTATGCTACTACGGGGAGGCAGCCCATAGTAGATAAATCAACTAGGAAGAGGTTTTTAACTCACGGGACGTGTGGAGACGCCGGTGGGCCCTGTTGAGTGTACATTTCAGGGGCCTTCTTCCTCCTCCACCTGTGTTTATGGCCCCGGGCGAGGGTGCCTCAGTTTCCATTATGGACCCCAGGGACAATGCCCCGCTTGGTCCATGCCTCCTATGGAGGTACCCTACGTATCCGTGGGACGTTCCCCTATCGCCACCTGGGGACACGCTGAGTGGCCTGAGGGAGGCCCCTTAAAGCTGGCAAAGGGCAAATACATTTTCTTATAATTACATTTTAGCTTCTTGAAAGAAAAGGCAAGGACAAAACAGCAAATGACACTTGACTAAGGAAAAAAAATGGGAATGATCATAAATAAAGGTTTTCCGTTTATCCAGTGGTAAACATAACAACTTTTAGATAAAGGTTCAAATAAACAGAAATCAAAATTTATTGTCAATTGATATTTAGAACAGACACCATTCTCGACATATAAGAACGGGGCTACCAAGCCTAAAATTATCTACAGGCAAGATAGGTATTTGTACTTTACTGTAAACGAGATGCATTTAAGTGCCGTGTTTTAGCAGTATAGCAAAGTAAAACCCACTATGGTAATCACTATAGTAAACCACTATAGAAAAGTACTCACTATTACAGTAATCACTACATTAAAGGCCATAAGGCTCCAATGTTTTATTATTTATTTATTTTTTTTCCCAGATGCAATTCATATGGAAGGGGTGGTCGTATAGACTTCAGAGCGGGTTCCTTCAATTGGAAATTGGAAGATCTAGTGCCCTCTTTAAGAGTAAAAAATGATCAGAGGGTAACTAGCCCCCTTACCCTTTTTTCCCCAAACGCATCCAATAAAAGTTTTAAGACTACCATTTTGTTAAAAATAGTTCAAATATCAGATAACAAAAACTCTAGGGTTGACACAACCTCCCAGATCCCGGGGGGAGGGGTTTTAAGCTTTTTCCGAGAGCATATAAGGTTTTTATGGTAGGGAAGGTCTTATACACTTTGGAGGGGGGTCATTCGATTGGAATTGAAAGCTCTAGTTCCCTTTTTAACAGTCAAAAGGGACTGCAGTGCAAATAGCCCCTCCCACCCTCTTTTCCCAAAATCCATCCAATCGAATTTTTTAGATATCCATTTTGCTAAAGTAAGTTCAAAGATAATACGACAAAAACTCCGGGGTCAAGATAACCCCAAGAGCCCGGGGGCAAGTGTTGTTAGTTATACCATGGGGGTATATAAGGTTTTTATGCGAGGGTTATTAAAATAGTTCAAAGATCAGATAAGCCGGACCCCGACCCCCACTAAATAAAACTTATTAACGATATTGTATTCCAAAACTTATGGAAGCTGACCCCTGTTCCTCCATGGCCCAATCGCACTCCCCCGAAGAAACTGATCAATGATAGATCATGGGATGTGATCCCTGGTCCTCCCTCCATGGCCCGACCCCCTCCCCCCCAACAAAAAAAAACAAGAAAAACTTGGTCCTCCCTCCACCCCCGCAAAAAACTTCTTAGCGATTCTTTATTCAAAAATCATGGGAGCTAACCCCCTAGTCCTCCCTCCATGGTCCGACCCCCTTCCAAAAAAACAATAAATAATCACCGATATTTTATTCCAAAATCATGGGAGCTGACCCCTGGCCCTCCCTCCATAGCTTGACCCCCCCCCCCCGCAAAAAAAACTTATTGATGATATTTTATTCCAAAACTATGGAGACTCGCCCCTGGCCATCCATGGCCCGACCCCCCCCCCCAAAAAAAAAAAAGAAGAAGATATTAACTATATCTTATTGCAACACTTATGGGAGCTGACCGCTTTACCTCCAAGCCCCCCCCCCCAAAAAAAAAAATATCGATAATGAATAACGAAAGCTAACCCCTGGTCCTCCCTTCATTTCCCCCGAAAAATAATCAAAACTGATTAATGATATTTCATTTCAAAAATATAAGAACTGACCCCTGGCACTCCCTTCATGACCCAACCTCACTCCACCAAAAGAAAAACTTATTAACGATCCTTTATTTCAAAAATCATTGGAGCTGAACCCCAGCCCTCTCTCCATGAACCTAAGCCCCACCCCCAAAAAAACTTATTAACGATATTTTATTTTAAAATCATGAGAGCTGACCCCTGGCCCTCCCTCCATGCCCCCCACAAACAATAGCTTACTAACAACATTTTACTTCAAAAATCCTGAGATCTGACCCCTGGCCCTCCCTCCATGCCCCCCCCGCCCCAAATAAAAAAAAACAACAACTTAATAACGATATTTAGTTCAAAAAATCATGGGAAATGACCCCTGGCCCTCCCCCATGCCCCCTACAAAAAATTATTAACAACATTTATTACAAACATTATGGGAGCTGAACCCTGGCCCTCCTTCCATGGTCCACCCCAACCCCCCCAAAGTAACTAATTAACGATATTTTATTCCAAAAATAAATAAATAAATCTTAAAACGGGTGAAACTTAAATTGAACATGCAAATGAAGCTTGAAACGAACAAAAATCACAACAAACAAGAGTTTGGGTATTACCTCCTTCTTTCACTGTAAAAGTCTAAAACCTACTGCGTCATTGGTACTTTACTGAAAACGCATTAAACTACAACTGTTTTCTTTAATACTTATTACAACGTTGAAAAACGTTGTTGTAACTTATTACAACGCTGTTCAAGACAAATGTAGTTTTTAATACAAACAAGAGATTGGATACTGCCCCCTTCCCTAACATTAGAAGTCTAAAGCTTACTGCGCCATCGACACTTCACTGAAAACAAATTATATTAAAAAACAATTTTCCCACTTAAGTAGATAGTATCTATGGAATTCTGCCGCCTGTATAGCAATTCCTATGTTATTTGCGTACGGCACGTACCATGGTAGCTTTCCACGGCATAGTCTACAGCCAGCGGTTATTTGGCAGTGTATAATGTCCTCAAACAGGTTTTTTTTTCTGTTTTTGTTGTCAATTACACAATGAATGTAGGTCACGAGTTCACATACACATTCTTAAAACTACACGTGATTAAACACGTTATAAAACTACGTGCTATTTGCTTATGTCCTGTTGGTACCATTCCAAACGAGTAGGGATTCCCCGCCTGTTCCTAAACATTGCAAAAAAGATAACAGTATGAACGGGGGATTCCCCACACAAATTTGTTTCAACTCCAAGTTTTTCAACCAGACTGGTTTTTTGAAAGCATAGTGTGTACATGTGTGTAGGCTTTGTTATTAAAAACTTGGACACTACAATCAGAATTGTTTGATTGACATTTAAAAAGGGGTAATGAGATTTGCGAATTGGAGTGTAGGATTCGCGAATTTGATCCTATTAAGGATTTACTTGAAATAAAATTTTTTAACTAGAAATGGCTGAAAAGTGTTTTGGGGGAGATGGGGTGATTGTGTACTGTATAATACACATGTGATGTTTGGAAAGTGTTGTCAATTTAAAATAGTTTAACGTTCCCTTCGTTCCCTCATTTCTGAGGGCAGGGGAGGGGGGGGTCAATTTTGGAGGGAAAATCAAAAATACTCAGAATCGAAAATAAATGGGATCTACCTCAAGGGGAAGGCTCAGAGGCCCTTCGTTCCCCCATTTCCGAGGGCAGGGGAGGGGGGGGGTCAATTTTGGAGGGAAAACCGAAAATACTCAGAATCGAAAATAAATGGGATCTGCCTCAAGGGGAAGGCTCAGAGGCCCTTCGTTCCCCCATTTCTGAGGGCAGGGGAGGGAGGGTCAATTTTGGAGGGAAAACCAAAAATACTCAGAATCGAAAATAAATGGGATCTGCCTCAAGGGGAAGGCTCAGAGGCCCTTCGTTCCCCCATTTCTGAGGGCAGGGGAGGGGGGGGTCAATTTTGGAGGGAAAACCAAAAATACTCAGAATCGAAAATAAATGGGATCCGCCTCAAGAGCAAGGCTCAGAGGCCCTTCGTTCCCCCATTTCTGAGGACAGGGGAGGGGGGGGATTCAATTTTGGAGGGAAAACCAAAAATACTCAGAATCGAAAATAAATGGGATCTGCCTCAAGGGGAAGGCTCAGAGGCCCTTCGTTTCCCCATTTCTGGGGGCAGGGGAGGGGGGGGTCAATTTTGGAGGGAAAATCAAAAATACTCAGAATCGAAAATAAATGGGATCCGCCTCAAGAGCAAGGCTCAGAGGCCCTTCGTTCCCCCATTTCTGAGGACAGGGGAGGGGGGATTCAATTTTGGAGGGAAAACCAAAAATACTCAGAATCGAAAATAAATGGGATCTGCCTCAAGGGGAAGGCTCAGAGGCCCTTTGTTCCCCCATTTCTGAGGGCAGGGGAGGGGGGTCAATTTTGGAGTAAAAGCGAAACTTTTAAAATCAGAACAACTGAAGGTCAGTAAATAATTCCGTTGTTTTTTTTGTTAAACACGATTGGCTGAAATAAAAGCGGAACTTTTAAAATCACAACAACTCAAGGTCAGTAAATGATTCCTTTGTTTTTTTTTGTTAAACACGATTGGTTGAGACAAAAGCAGAACTTTTAAAATCACAACAACTGAAGGTCAGTAAATAATTCCATTGTTTTTTTGTTAAACATGATTGATTGAAACAAAAGCAGAACTTTTAAAATCACAACAACTGAAGGCCAGTAAATAATTCCGTTGTTTTTTTTGTTAAAAACGATTGGCTGAAATAAAAGCGGAACTTTTAAAATCACAACAACTGAAGGTCAGTAAATAATTCCATTGTTTTTTTTGTTAAACATGATTGATTGAAACAAAAGCAGAACTTTTAAAATCACAACTGAAGGCCAGTAAATAATTCCGTTGTTTTTTTTTGTTAAAAACGATTGGCTGAAATAAAAGCGGAACTTTTAAAATCACAACAACTGAAGGTCAGTAAATTTTTTGTTAAACACAATTGGTTGAAATAAAAGTGGAACTTTTAAAATCACAACAACTCAAGGTCAGTAAATGATTCCTTTGTTTTTTTTTTGTTAAACACGATTGGTTGAAACAAAAGCAGAACTTTTAAAATCACAACAACTGAAGGCCAGTAAATAATTCCGTTGTTTTTTTTTGTTAAAAACGATTGGCTGAAATAAAAGCGGAACTTTTAAAATCACAACAACTGAAGGTCAGTAAATAATTCCATTGTTTTTTTTGTTAAACATGATTGATTGAAACAAAAGCAGAACTTTTAAAATCACAACTGAAGGCCAGTAAATAATTCCGTTGTTTTTTTTTGTTAAAAACGATTGGCTGAAATAAAAGCGGAACTTTTAAAATCACAACAACTGAAGGTCAGTAAATTTTTTGTTAAACACAATTGGTTGAAATAAAAGTGGAACTTTTAAAATCACAACAACTCAAGGTAAGTAAATAATTCCATTGTTTTTCTTTGTTAAACACGATTGGTTGAAATAAAAGCAGAACTTTCAAAATCACAACAACTGAAGGACAGTAAATGAATCCTTTGTTTTTTTTTGTTAAACACGATTGGTTGAAACAAAAGCAGAACTTTTAAAATCACAACAACTGAAGGTCAGTAAATAATTCCATTGTTTCTTTATTATTAAACACGATTGGTTGAAATAAAAGAGGAACCTTTAAAATCAGAACAACTGAAGGTCAGTAATCGATTCTTTTGTTTTTTTTGTTAAGCACGATTGATTGAAACAAAAGCAGAACTTTTAAAATCACAACAACACAAGGTCAGTAAATAATTCCATTGTTTCTTTTTGTTAAACACGATTGGTTGAAATAAAAGCGGAACTTTTAAAATCACAACAACTCAAGGTCAGTAAATGATTCCTTTGTTTTTTTTTTGTTAAACACGATTGGTTGAAACAAAAGCAGAACTTTTAAAATCACTACAACTGAAGGTCAGTAAATAATTCCTTTGTTTTTTTTTATTAAACACGATTGGTTGAAATAAAAGCGGAACTTTTAAAATCACAACAACTGAAGGTCAGTAAATGATTCTTTTTTTTTTTTTTATTAAACAAGATTGATTGGAACAAAAGCAGAACTTTTAAAATCACAACAACTCAAGGTCAGTAAATAATTTCATTGTTTTTTTTTATTAAACACGATTGGTTGAAATAAAAGCGGAACTTTTAAAGTCACAACTGAAGGTCAGGAAATAATTCCTTTGTTTTTTTTTGTTAAATACGATTGGTTGAAATAAAAGCGGAACTTTTAAAGTCACAACAACTGAAGGTCAGTAAATAATTCTTTTGTTTTTTTTAAACACGACTGGCTGAAACAAAAGCAGAACTTTTAAAATCACAACAACTCAAGGTCAGTAAATAATTCTTTTGTTTTTTTTTAAACACGACAGGCTGAAACAAAAGCAGAACTGTTAAAATCACAACAACTCAAGGTCAGTAAATAATTCCATTGTTTCTTTTTGTTACTCACGATTGGTTGAAATAAAAGCAGAACTTTTAAATCACAACTGAAAGTCAGTAAATAATTCCATTGTTTTTTTTTGTTAAACACGATTGGTTGAAATAAAAGCGGAACTTTTAAAATCACAGCAACTGAAGATCAGTAAATGATTTCTTTGTTTTTTTTTGTTAAACACAATTGTTTGAAACAAAAGCAGAACTTTTAAAATCACAACAACTGTAGGTCAGTAAATAATTCCATTGTTTTTTTTGTTAAACACGATTGGTTGAAATAAAAGCAGAACTTTTAAAATCACAACTGAAGGTCAGTAAATAATTCCTTTGTTTTTTTTTGTTAAACACGATTGGTTGAAATAAAAGCGGAGCTTTTAAAATCACAACAACTGAAGATCAGTAAATGATTCCATTGTTTTTTTTTTTTTAAACACAATTGGTTGAAACAAAAGCAGAACTTTTAAAATCACAACAACTGAAGGTCAGTAAATAATTCCATTGTTTTTTTTTTGTTAAACACGATTGGTTGAAATAAAAGAGGAACTTTTAAAATCACAACAACTGAAGGTCAGTAAATAATTCCTTTGTTTTTTTTTGTTAAACACGATTGACTGAAATAAAAGCGGAACTTTTAAAATCCCAACAACTAAAGGTCAGTAAATAATTTCTTTGTTTTTTTTAAACACGATTGGTTGAAACAAAAGCAGAACTTTTAAATCACAACAACTAAAGGTCAGTAAATAATTACATTGTTTTTTTTTGTTAAACACGATTGGTTGAAATAAAAGCAGAACTGTTAAAATCACAACAACTGAAGGTCAGTAAATAATTCTATTTTTTTTTTTGTTAAACACGATTGGCTGAAATAAAAGCGGAACTTTTAAAATCACAACAACTGAAAGTCAGTAAATAATTCCTTTGTTTTTTTTTTGTTAAACACGATTGGCTGAAATAAAAGCGGAACTTTTAAAATCACAACAACTAAAGGTCAGTAAACGATTCCTTTTGTTTTTTTTTGTTAAACCCAATTGGCTGAAATAAAAGCAGAACTGTTAAAATCACAACAACTGAAGGTCAGTAAATGATTCCTTTGTTTTGTTTTATTTTGTTAAACACGATTGGCTGAAATAAAAGCGGAACTTTTAAAATCACAACAACTGAAAGTCAGTAAATAATTCCGTTGTTTTTTTTTTGTTAAACACGATTGGCTGAAATAAAAGCGGAACTTTTAAAATCACAACAACTGAAGGTCAGTAAATAATTCTGTTGTTGTTTTTTGTTAAACACGATTGGCTGAAATAAAAGAGGAACTTTTAAAATCACAACAACTGAAGGTCAGTAAATGATTCCTTTGTTTTTTTTTGTTAAACACGATTGGTTGAAACAAAAGCAGAACTTTTAAAATCACAACAACTCAAGTTCAGTAAATAATTCCATTGTTTTTTTTGTTAAACACGATTGGTTGAAATAAAAAGCGGAACTTTTAAAATCACAACTGAAGGTCAGTAAATAATTCCTTTGTTTTTTTTTGTTAAACACGATTGGTTGAAATAAAAGCGGAACTTTTAAAATCACAACAACTGAAGGTCAGTAAATGATTCCTTTGTTTTTTTTGTTAAACACGATTGGTTGAAACAAAAGCAGAACTTTTAAAATCACAACAACTGAAGGTCAGTAAATAATTAAATTGTTTTTATTTGTTAAACAAAATTGGTTGAAATAAAAGCGGAACTTTTAAAATCAGAACTGAAGGTCAGTAAATAATTCCTTTGTTTTTTTTTTGTTAAACACGATTGGTTGAAATAAAAGCGGAACTTTTAAAATCACAACAACCCAAGGTCAGTAAATAATTCCATTGTTTCTTTTTGTTACTCACGAATGGTTGAAATAAAAGCAGAACTTTTAAATCACAACTGAAAGTCAGTAAATAATTCCATTGTTTTTTTTTTTTGTTAAACGCGATTGGTTGAAATAAAAGCGGAACTTCTAAAATCACAGCAACTGAAGATCAGTAAATGATTCCTTTGTTTTTTTTGTTAAACACAATTGGTTGAAACAAAAGCAGAACTTTTAAAATCACAACAACTGAAGGTCAGTAAATAATTCCATTGTTTTTTTTTGTTAAACACGATTGGTTGAAATAAAAGCAGAACTTTTAAAATCACAACTGAAGGTCAGTAAATAATTCCTTTGTTTTTTTTTTGTTAAACACGATTGGTTGAAATAAAAGCGGAACTTTTAAAATCACAACAACTGAAGATCAGTAAATGATTCCATTGTTTTTTTTTGTTAAACACAATTGGTTGAAACAAAAGCAGAACTTTTAAAATCACAACAACTGAAGGTCAGTAAATAATTCCATTGTTTTTTTTTGTTAAACACGATTGGTTGAAATAAAAGAGGAACTTTTAAAATCACAACAACTGAAGGTCAGTAAATAATTCCTTGTTTTTTTGGTTATGACACACAAATTTCACTTTTTAATGCCCCCCTCCGGCCATTTTTGGGGGGAGATACACGATTGGCTGAAACAAAAGTATAACTTTTAAAATCACAACAACTGAAGATCAGTAAATAATTCCGTTGTTTTTTTTTGTTAAACACGATTGGCTGAAATAAAAGAGGAACTTTTAAAATCACAACAACTGAAGGTCAGTAAATAATTCCTTGTTTTTTTGGTTATGACACACAAATTTCACTTTTTAATGCCCCCCTCCGGCCATTTTTGGGGGGAGATACACGATTGGCTGAAAGAAAAGCAGAACTTTTAAAATCACAACAACTGAAGGTCAGTAAATAATTCCATTGTTTTTTTTGTTAAACACGATTGATTGAAATAAAAGAGGAACTTTTAAAATCACAACAACTGAAGGTCAGTAAATAAAAAAAAACCTAAAATAATGTCATGAAATCAACATGCAAAGTCGACATAGCTTTATTTCTTTTTTTAAGGTTCATTTAGACGTGGTTACGTGAAACACGATTGGTTGAAATAAAAGTAGAACTTTTAAAATCACAACTGAAGGTCAGTAAATAATTCCTTTCTTTTTTTTGTTAAACACGATTGGTTGAAATAAAAGCGGAACTTTTAAAATCACAACAACTGAAGATCAGTAAATGATTCCATTGTTTTTTTTTTTGTTAAACACAATTGGTTGAAACAAAAGCAGAACTTTTAAAATCACAACAACTGAAGGTCAGTAAATGATTCTTTTGTTTTTTTTGTTAAGCACGATTGATTGAAACAAAAGCAGAACTTTTAAAATCACAACAACACAAGGTCAGTAAATAATTCCATTGTTTCTTTTTGTTAAACACGATTGGTTGAAATAAAAGCGGAACTTTTAAAATCACAACAACTCAAGGTCAGTAAATGATTCCTTTGTTTTTTTTTTTTTGTTAAACACGATTGGTTGAAACAAAAGCAGAACTTTTAAAATCACAACAACTGAAGGCCAGTAAATAATTCCGTTGTTTTTTTTGTTAAAAACGATTGGCTGAAATAAAAGCGGAACTTTTAAAATCACAACAACTGAAGGTCAGTAAATTTTTTGTTAAACACAATTGGTTGAAATAAAAGTGGAACTTTTAAAATCACAACAACTCAAGGTAAGTAAATAATTCCATTGTTTTTCTTTGTTAAACACGATTGGTTGAAATAAAAGCGGAACTTTCAAAATCACAACTGAAGGTCAGTAAATAATTCCTTTGTTTTTTTTGTTAAACACGATTGGTTGAAATAAAACCGGAACTTTTAAAATCACAACAACTGAAGGACAGTAAATGAATCCTTTGTTTTTTTTTGTTAAACACGATTGGTTGAAACAAAAGCAGAACTTTTAAAATCACAACAACTGAAGGTCAGTAAATAATTCCATTGTTTTTTTTTATTAAACACGATTGGTTGAAATAAAAGAGGAACTTTTAAAATCACAACAACTGAAGGTCAGTAAATGATTCTTTTGTTTTTTTTTGTTAAGCACGATTGATTGAAACAAAAGCAGAACTTTTAAAATCACAACAACACAAGGTCAGTAAATAATTCCATTGTTTCTTTTTGTTAAACACGATTGGTTGAAATAAAAGCGGAACTTTTAAAATCACAACAACTCAAGGTCAGTAAATGATTCCTTTGTTTTTTTTTTCTTAAACACGATTGGTTGAAACAAAAGCAGAACTTTTAAAATCACTACAACTGAAGGTCAGTAAATAATTCCTTTGTTTTTTTTTTATTAAACACGATTGGTTGAAATAAAAGCGGAACTTTTAAAATCACAACAACTCAAGGTCAGTAAATGATTCCTTTGTTTTTTTTTTTTGTTAAACAAGATTGATTGGAACAAAAGCAGAACTTTTAAAATCACAACAACTCAAGGTCAGTAAATAATTTCATTGTTTTTTTTATTAAACACGATTGGTTGAAATAAAAGCGGAACTTTTGAAGTCACAACTGAAGGTCAGGAAATAATTCCTTTGTTTTTTTTTGTTAAATACGATTGGTTGAAATAAAAGCGGAACTTTTAAAATCACAACAACTGAAGGTCAGTAAATAATTCTTTTGTTTTTTTTAAACACGACTGGCTGAAACAAAAGCAGAACTTTTAAAATCACAACAACTCAAGGTCAGTAAATAATTCTTTTGTTTTTTTTTAAACACGACAGGCTGAAACAAAAGCAGAACTTTTAAAATCACAACAACTGAAGGTCAGTAAATAATTCCATTGTTTTTTTTTTATTAAACACGATTGGTTGAACTTTTAAAATCACAACAGAACTTTTAAAAATCACAACAACTTAAGGTCAGTAAATAATTCCATTGTTTTTTTTGTTAAACACGATTGATTGAAATAAAAGAGGAACTTTTAAAATCACAACAACTGAAGGTCAGTAAATAAAAAAAAAACCTAAAATAATGTCATGAAATCAACATGCAAAGTCGTAATAGCTTTATTTCTTTTTTAAGGTTCATTTAGACGTGGTTACGTGAAACACGATTGGTTGAAATAAAAGCAGAACTTTTAAAATCACAACTGAAGGTCAGTAAATAATTCCTTTCTTTTTTTTGTTAAACACGATTGGTTGAAATAAAAGCGGAACTTTTAAAATCACAACAACTCAAGGTCAGTAAATGATTCCTTTGTTTTTTTTTTTGTTAAACACGATTGGTTGAAACAAAAGCAGAACTTTTAAAATCACAACAACTGAAGGCCAGTAAATAATTCCGTTGTTTTTTTTGTTAAAAACGATTGGCTGAAATAAAAGCGGAACTTTTAAAATCACAACAACTGAAGGTCAGTAAATGATTCTTTTGTTTTTTTTGTTAAGCACGATTGATTGAAACAAAAGCAGAACTTTTAAAATCACAACAACACAAGGTTAGTAAATAATTCCATTGTTTCTTTTTGTTAAACACGATTGGTTGAAATAAAAGCGGAACTTTTAAAATCACAACAACTCAAGGTCAGTAAATGATTCCTTTGTTTTTTTTTTTGTTAAACACGATTGGTTGAAACAAAAGCAGAACTTTTAAAATCACAACAACTGAAGGCCAGTAAATAATTCCGTTGTTTTTTTTGTTAAAAACGATTGGCTGAAATAAAAGCGGAACTTTTAAAATCACAACAACTGAAGGTCAGTAAATTTTTTGTTAAACACAATTGGTTGAAATAAAAGTGGAACTTTTAAAATCACAACAACTCAAGGTCAGTAAATAATTCCATTGTTTTTCTTTGTTAAACACGATTGGTTGAAATAAAAGCGGAACTTTCAAAATCACAACTGAAGGTCAGTAAATAATTCCTTTGTTTTTTTTGTTAAACACGATTGGTTGAAATAAAACCGGAACTTTTAAAATCACAACAACTGAAGGACAGTAAATGAATCCTTTGTTTTTTTTTGTTAAACACGATTGGTTGAAACAAAAGCAGAACTTTTAAAATCACAACAACTGAAGGTCAGTAAATAATTCCATTGTTTTTTTTTTATTAAACACGATTGGTTGAAATAAAAGAGGAACTTTTAAAATCAGAACAACTGAAGGTCAGTAAATGATTCTTTTGTTTTTTTTGTTAAGCACGATTGATTGAAACAAAAGCAGAACTTTTAAAATCACAACAACACAAGGTCAGTAAATAATTCCATTGTTTCTTTTTGTTAAACACGATTGGTTGAAATAAAAGCGGAACTTTTAAAATCACAACAACTGAAGGTCAGTAAATGATTCTTTTGTTTTTTTTTTTGTTAAACAAGATTGATTGGAACAAAAGCAGAACTTTTAAAATCACAACAACTCAAGGTCAGTAAATAATTTCATTGTTTTTTTTATTAAACACGATTGGTTGAAATAAAAGCGGAACTTTTAAAGTCACAACTGAAGGTCAGGAAATAATTCCTTTGTTTTTTTTTGTTAAATACGATTGGTTGAAATAAAAGCGGAACTTTTAAAATCACAACAACTGAAGGTCAGTAAATAATTCTTTTGTTTTTTTTAAACACGACTGGCTGAAACAAAAGCAGAACTTTTAAAATCACAACAACTCAAGGTCAGTAAATAATTCTTTTGTTTTTTTTAAACACGACAGGCTGAAACAAAAGCAGAACTGTTAAAATCACAACAACTCAAGGTCAGTAAATAATTCCATTGTTTCTTTTTGTTACTCACGATTGGTTGAAATAAAAGCAGAACTTTTAAATCACAACTGAAAGTCAGTAAATAATTCCATTGTTTTTTTTTGTTAAACACGATTGGTTGAAATAAAAGCGGAACTTTTAAAATCACAGCAACTGAAGATCAGTAAATGATTTCTTTGTTTTTTTTGTTAAACACAATTGTTTGAAACAAAAGCAGAACTTTTAAAATCACAACAACTGTAGGTCAGTAAATAATTCCATTGTTTTTTTTGTTAAACACGATTGGTTGAAATAAAAGCAGAACTTTTAAAATCACAACTGAAGGTCAGTAAATAATTCCTTTGTTTTTTTTTGTTAAACACGATTGGTTGAAATAAAAGCGGAACTTTTAAAATCACAACAACTGAAGATCAGTAAATGATTTCATTGTTTTTTTTTTTTTAAACACAATTGGTTGAAACAAAAGCAGAACTTTTAAAATCACAACAACTGAAGGTCAGTAAATAATTCCATTGTTTTTTTTTTTTGTTAAACACGATTGGTTGAAATAAAAGAGGAACTTTTAAAATCACAACAACTGAAGGTCAGTAAATAATTCCTTTGTTTTTTTTTGTTAAACACGATTGACTGAAATAAAAGCGGAACTTTTAAAATCCCAACAACTAAAGGTCAGTAAATAATTTCTTTGTTTTTTTTTAAACACGATTGGTTGAAACAAAAGCAGAACTTTTAAATCACAACAACTAAAGGTCAGTAAATAATTACATTGTTTTTTTTGTTAAACACGATTGGTTGAAATAAAAGCAGAACTGTTAAAATCACAACAACTGAAGGTCAGTAAATAATTCTATTTTTTTTTTGTTAAACACGATTGGCTGAAATAAAAGAGGAACTTTTAAAATCACAACAACTGAAGGTCAGTAAATAATTCCTTTGTTTTTTTTTGTTAAACACGATTGGCTGAAATAAAAGCGGAACTTTTAAAATCACAACAACTGAAGGTCAGTAAACGATTCCTTTTGTTTTTTTTGTTAAACCCAATTGGCTGAAATAAAAGCAGAACTGTTAAAATCACAACAACTGAAGGTCAGTAAATGATTCCTTTGTTTTGTTTTATTTTGTTAAACACGATTGGCTGAAATAAAAGCGGAACTTTTAAAATCACAACAACTGAAAGTCAGTAAATAATTCCGTTGTTTTTTTTTTTGTTAAACACGATTGGCTGAAATAAAAGCGGAACTTTTAAAATCACAACAACTGAAGGTCAGTAAATAATTCTGTTGTTGTTTTTTGTTAAACACGATTGGCTGAAATAAAAGAGGAACTTTTAAAATCACAACAACTGAAGGTCAGTAAATGATTCCTTTGTTTTTTTTTGTTAAACACGATTGGTTGAAACAAAAGCAGAACTTTTAAAATCACAACAACTCAAGTTCAGTAAATAATTCCATTGTTTTTTTTGTTAAACACGATTGGTTGAAATAAAAAGCGGAACTTTTAAAATCACAACTGAAGGTCAGTAAATAATTCCTTTGTTTTTTTTTGTTAAACACGATTGGTTGAAATAAAAGCGGAACTTTTAAAATCACAACAACTGAAGGTCAGTAAATGATTCCTTTGTTTTTTTTGTTAAACACGATTGGTTGAAACAAAAGCAGAACTTTTAAAATCACAACAACTGAAGGTCAGTAAATAATTAAATTGTTTTTATTTGTTAAACAAAATTGGTTGAAATAAAAGCGGAACTTTTAAAATCAGAACTGAAGGTCAGTAAATAATTCCTTTGTTTTTTTTTTGTTAAACACGATTGGTTGAAATAAAAGCGGAACTTTTAAAATCACAACAACCCAAGGTCAGTAAATAATTCCATTGTTTCTTTTTGTTACTCACGAATGGTTGAAATAAAAGCAGAACTTTTAAATCACAACTGAAAGTCAGTAAACAATTCCATTGTTTTTTTTTTGTTAAACGCGATTGGTTGAAATAAAAGCGGAACTTTTAAAATCACAGCAACTGAAGATCAGTAAATGATTCCTTTGTTTTTTTTTGTTAAACACAATTGGTTGAAACAAAAGCAGAACTTTTAAAATCACAACAACTGAAGGTCAGTAAATAATTCCATTGTTTTTTTTTGTTAAACACGATTGGTTGAAATAAAAGCAGAACTTTTAAAATCACAACTGAAGGTCAGTAAATAATTCCTTTGTTTTTTTTTGTTAAACACGATTGGTTGAAATAAAAGCGGAACTTTTAAAATCACAACAACTGAAGATCAGTAAATGATTCCATTGTTTTTTTTTGTTAAACACAATTGGTTGAAACAAAAGCAGAACTTTTAAAATCACAACAACTGAAGGTCAGTAAATAATTCCATTGTTTTTTTTTTTTTTTTGTTAAACACGATTGGTTGAAATAAAAGAGGAACTTTTAAAATCACAACAACTGAAGGTCAGTAAATAATTCCTTGTTTTTTTGGTTATGACACACAAATTTCACTTTTTAATGCCCCCCTCCGGCCATTTTTGGGGGGAGATACACGATTGGCTGAAACAAAAGTATAACTTTTAAAATCACAACAACTGAAGATCAGTAAATAATTCCGTTGTTTTTTTTTGTTAAACACGATTGGCTGAAATAAAAGCGGAACTTTTAAAATCACAACAACTAAAGATCAGTAAATGATTCCTTTGTTTTTTTTTTGTTAAACACAATTGATTGAAACAAAAGCAGAACTTTTAAAATCACAACAACTTAAGGTCAGTAAATAATTCCATTGTTTTTTTTGTTAAACACGATTGGTTGAAATAAAAGAGGAATTTTTAAAATCACAACAACTGAAGGTCAGTAAATAAAAAAAAACCTAAAATAATGTCATGAAATCAACATGCAAAGTCGACATAGCTTTATTTCTTTTTTTAAGGTTCATTTAGACGTGGTTACGTGAAACACGATTGGTTGAAATAAAAGCAGAACTTTTAAAATCACAACTGAAGGTCAGTAAATAATTCCTTTCTTTTTTTTGTTAAACACGATTGGTTGAAATAAAAGCGGAACTTTTAAAATCACAACAACTGAAGATCAGTAAATGATTCCATTGTTTTTTTTTTGTTAAACACAATTGGTTGAAACAAAAGGAGAACTTTTAAAATCACAACAACTGAAGGTCAGTAAATAATTCCATTGTTTTTTTTTTATTAAACACGATTGGTTGAAATAAAAGAGGAATTTTTAAAATCAGAACAACTGAAGGTCAGTAAATGATTCTTTTGTTTTTTTTGTTAAGCACGATTGATTGAAACAAAAGCAGAACTTTTAAAATCACAACAACACAAGGTCAGTAAATAATTCCATTGTTTTTTTTTGTTAAACACGATTGGTTGAAATAAAAGCGGAACTTTTAAAATCACAACAACTGAAGGTCAGTAAATGATTCCTTTGTTTTTTTTTTTGTTAAACACGATTGGTTGAAACAAAAGCAGAACTTTTAAAATCACAACAACTGAAGGCCAGTAAATAATTCCGTTGTTTTTTTTGTTAAAAACGATTGGCTGAAATAAAAGCGGAACTTTTAAAATCACAACAACTGAAGGTCAGTAAATAATTCCATTGTTTTTTTTGTTAAACATGATTGATTGAAACAAAAGCAGAACTTTTAAAATCACAACTGAAGGCCAGTAAATAATTCCGTTGTTTTTTTTTGTTAAAAACGATTGGCTGAAATAAAAGCGGAACTTTTAAAATCACAACAACTGAAGGTCAGTAAATTTTTTGTTAAACACAATTGGTTGAAATAAAAGTGGAACTTTTAAAATCACAACAACTCAAGGTAAGTAAATAATTCCATTGTTTTTCTTTGTTAAACACGATTGGTTGAAATAAAAGCGGAACTTTTAAAATCACAACTGAAGGTCAGTAAATAATTCCTTTGTTTTGTTTTTGTTAAACACGATTGGTTGAAATAAAACCGGAACTTTTAAAATCACAACAACTGAAGGACAGTAAATGAATCCTTTGTTTTTTTTGTTAAACACGATTGGTTGAAACAAAAGCAGAACTTTTAAAATCACAACAACTGAAGGTCAGTAAATAATTCCATTGTTTTTTTTTATTAAACACGA
This sequence comes from Artemia sinica, assembly GCA_027921565.1. Classification (NCBI taxonomy): domain Eukaryota; kingdom Metazoa; phylum Arthropoda; class Branchiopoda; order Anostraca; family Artemiidae; genus Artemia; species Artemia sinica. The sequence continues at coordinate 34,569,188 of CM051256.1, forward strand.
TTGGTTGAAATAAAAGAGGAACTTTTAAAATCAGAACAACTGAAGGTCAGTAAATGATTCTTTTGTTTTTTTTGTTAAGCACGATTGATTGAAACAAAAGCAGAACTTTTAAAATCACAACAACACAAGGTCAGTAAATAATTCCATTGTTTCTTTTTGTTAAACACGATTGGTTGAAATAAAAGCGGAACTTTTAAAATCACAACAACTCAAGGTCAGTAAATGATTCCTTTGTTTTTTTTTTGTTAAACACGATTGGTTGAAACAAAAGCAGAACTTTTAAAATCACAACAACTGAAGGTCAGTAAATAATTCCTTTGTTTTTTTTTTATTAAACACGATTGGTTGAAATAAAAGCGGAACTTTTAAAATCACAACAACTCAAGGTCAGTAAATGATTCTTTTGTTTTTTTTTGTTAAACAAGATTGATTGGAACAAAAGCAGAACTTTTAAAATCACAACAACTCAAGGTCAGTAAATAATTTCATTGTTTTTTTTATTAAACACGATTGGTTGAAATAAAAGCGGAACTTTTGAAGTCACAACTGAAGGTCAGGAAATAATTCCTTTGTTTTTTTTTTGTTAAATACGATTGGTTGAAATAAAAGCGGAACTTTTAAAATCACAACAACTGAAGGTCAGTAAATAATTCTTTTGTTTTTTTTAAACACGACTGGCTGAAACAAAAGCAGAACTTTTAAAATCACAACAACTCAAGGTCAGTAAATAATTCTTTTGTTTTTTTTAAACACGACTGGCTGAAACAAAAGCAGAACTTTTAAAATCACAACAACTCAAGGTCAGTAAATAATTCCATTGTTTTTTTTTATTAAACACGATTGGTTGAACTTTTAAAATCACAACAGAACTTTTAAAAATCACAACAACTTAAGGTCAGTAAATAATTCCATTGTTTTTTTTGTTAAACACGATTGATTGAAATAAAAGAGGAACTTTTAAAATCACAACAACTGAAGGTCAGTAAATAAAAAAAAAACCTAAAATAATGTCATGAAATCAACATGCAAAGTCGTAATAGCTTTATTTCTTTTTTTAAGGTTCATTTAGACGTGGTTACGTGAAACACGATTGGTTGAAATAAAAGCAGAACTTTTAAAATCACAACTGAAGGTCAGTAAATAATTCCTTTCTTTTTTTTGTTAAACACGATTGGTTGAAATAAAAGCGGAACTTTTAAAATCACAACAACTGAAGATCAGTAAATGATTCCATTGTTTTTTTTTTGTTAAACACAATTGGTTGAAACAAAAGCAGAACTTTTAAAATCACAACAACTGAAGGTCAGTAAATAATTCCATTGTTTTTTTTTTATTAAACACGATTGGTTGAAATAAAAGAGGAACTTTTAAAATCAGAACAACTGAAGGTCAGTAAATGATTCTTTTGTTTTTTTTGTTAAGCACGATTGATTGAAACAAAAGCAGAACTTTTAAAATCACAACAACACAAGGTCAGTAAATAATTCCATTGTTTCTTTTTGTTAAACACGATTGGTTGAAATAAAAGCGGAACTTTTAAAATCACAACAACTCAAGGTCAGTAAATGATTCCTTTGTTTTTTTTTTTGTTAAACACGATTGGTTGAAACAAAAGCAGAACTTTTAAAATCACAACAACTGAAGGCCAGTAAATAATTCCGTTGTTTTTTTTGTTAAAAACGATTGGCTGAAATAAAAGCGGAACTTTTAAAATCACAACAACTGAAGGTCAGTAAATGATTCTTTTGTTTTTTTTGTTAAGCACGATTGATTGAAACAAAAGCAGAACTTTTAAAATCACAACAACACAAGGTCAGTAAATAATTCCATTGTTTCTTTTTGTTAAACACGATTGGTTGAAATAAAAGCGGAACTTTTAAAATCACAACAACTCAAGGTCAGTAAATGATTCCTTTGTTTTTTTTTTGTTAAACACGATTGGTTGAAACAAAAGCAGAACTTTTAAAATCACTACAACTGAAGGTCAGTAAATAATTCCTTTGTTTTTTTTTTATTAAACACGATTGGTTGAAATAAAAGCGGAACTTTTAAAATCACAACAACTCAAGGTCAGTAAATGATTCTTTTGTTTGTTTTTTTTTTGTTAAACAAGATTGATTGGAACAAAAGCAGAACTTTTAAAATCACAACAACTCAAGGTCAGTAAATAATTTCATTGTTTTTTTTATTAAACACGATTGGTTGAAATAAAAGCGGAACTTTTGAAGTCACAACTGAAGGTCAGTAAATAATTCCTTTGTTTTTTTTTTGTTAAACACGATTGGTTGAAATAAAAGCGGAACTTTTAAAATCACAACAACTGAAGGTCAGTAAATAATTCTTTTGTTTTTTTTAAACACGACTGGCTGAAACAAAAGCAGAACTTTTAAAATCACAACAACTCAAGGTCAGTAAATAATTCTTTTGTTTTTTTTTAAACACGACAGGCTGAAACAAAAGCAGAACTTTTAAAATCACAACAACTGAAGGTCAGTAAATAATTCCATTGTTTTTTTTTATTAAACACGATTGGTTGAACTTTTAAAATCACAACAGAACTTTTAAAAATCACAACAACTTAAGGTCAGTAAATAATTCCATTGTTTTTTTGTTAAACACGATTGATTGAAATAAAAGAGGAACTTTTAAAATCACAACAACTGAAGGTCAGTAAATAAAAAAAAAACCTAAAATAATGTCATGAAATCAACATGCAAAGTCGTAATAGCTTTATTTCTTTTTTTAAGGTTCATTTAGACGTGGTTACGTGAAACACGATTGGTTGAAATAAAAGCAGAACTTTTAAAATCACAACTGAAGGTCAGTAAATAATTCCTTTCTTTTTTTTGTTAAACACGATTGGTTGAAATAAAAGCGGAACTTTTAAAATCACAACAACTGAAGATCAGTAAATGATTCCATTGTTTTTTTTTTTTGTTAAACACAATTGGTTGAAACAAAAGCAGAACTTTTAAAATCACAACAACTGAAGGTCAGTAAATAATTCCATTGTTTTTTTTTTATTAAACACGATTGGTTGAAATAAAAGAGGAACTTTTAAAATCAGAACAACTGAAGGTCAGTAAATGATTCTTTTGTTTTTTTTGTTAAGCACGATTGATTGAAACAAAAGCAGAACTTTTAAAATCACAACAACACAAGGTCAGTAAATAATTCCATTGTTTCTTTTTGTTAAACACGATTGGTTGAAATAAAAGCGGAACTTTTAAAATCACAACAACTCAAGGTCAGTAAATGATTCCTTTGTTTTTTTTTTTTTGTTAAACACGATTGGTTGAAACAAAAGCAGAACTTTTAAAATCACAACAACTGAAGGCCAGTAAATAATTCCGTTGTTTTTTTTGTTAAAAACGATTGGCTGAAATAAAAGCGGAACTTTTAAAATCACAACAACTGAAGGTCAGTAAATAATTCCATTGTTTTTTTTGTTAAACATGATTGATTGAAACAAAAGCAGAACTTTTAAAATCACAACTGAAGGCCAGTAAATAATTCCGTTGTTTTTTTTTTGTTAAAAACGATTGGCTGAAATAAAAGCGGAACTTTTAAAATCACAACAACTGAAGGTCAGTAAATTTTTTGTTAAACACAATTGGTTGAAATAAAAGTGGAACTTTTAAAATCACAACAACTCAAGGTAAGTAAATAATTCCATTGTTTTTCTTTGTTAAACACGATTGGTTGAAATAAAAGCGGAACTTTCAAAATCACAACTGAAGGTCAGTAAATAATTCCTTTGTTTTTTTTTGTTAAACACGATTGGTTGAAATAAAACCGGAACTTTTAAAATCACAACAACTGAAGGACAGTAAATGAATCCTTTGTTTTTTTTTTGTTAAACACGATTGGTTGAAACAAAAGCAGAACTTTTAAAATCACAACAACTGAAGGTCAGTAAATAATTCCATTGTTTTTTTTTTATTAAACACGATTGGTTGAAATAAAAGAGGAACTTTTAAAATCAGAACAACTGAAGGTCAGTAAATGATTCTTTTGTTTTTTTTGTTAAGCACGATTGATTGAAACAAAAGCAGAACTTTTAAAATCACAACAACACAAGGTCAGTAAATAATTCCATTGTTTCTTTTTGTTAAACACGATTGGTTGAAATAAAAGCGGAACTTTTAAAATCACAACAACTCAAGGTCAGTAAATGATTCCTTTGTTTTTTTTTTGTTAAACACGAATGGTTGAAACAAAAGCAGAACATTTAAAATCACTACAACTGAAGGTCAGTAAATAATTCCTTTGTTTTTTTTTTAGTAAACACGATTGGTTGAAATAAAAGCGGAACTTTTAAAATCACAACAACTGAAGGTCAGTAAATGATTCTTTTGTTTTTTTTTTTTTGTTAAACAAGATTGATTGGAACAAAAGCAGAACTTTTAAAATCACAACAACTCAAGGTCAGTAAATAATTTCATTGTTTTTTTTTATTAAACACGATTGGTTGAAATAAAAGAGGAACTTTTAAAATCACAACTGAAGGTCAGGAAATAATTCCTTTGTTTTTTTTTGTTAAATACGATTGGTTGAAATAAAAGCGGAACTTTTAAAATCACAACAACTGAAGGTCAGTAAATAATTCTTTTGTTTTTTTAAACACGACTGGCTGAAACAAAAGCAGAACTTTTAAAATCACAACAACTCAAGGTCAGTAAATAATTCTTTTGTTTTTTTTTAAACACGACAGGCTGAAACAAAAGCAGAACTGTTAAAATCACAACAACTCAAGGTCAGTAAATAATTCCATTGTTTCTTTTTGTTACTCACGATTGGTTGAAATAAAAGAGGAACTTTTAAATCACAACCGAAAGTCAGTAAATAATTCCATTGTTTTTTTTTGTTAAACACGATTGGTTGAAATAAAAGCGGAACTTTTAAAATCACAGCAACTGAAGATCAGTAAATGATTTCTTTGTTTTTTTTTTGTTAAACACAATTGGTTGAAACAAAAGCAGAACTTTTAAAATCACAACAACTGAAGGTCAGTAAATAATTCCATTGTTTTTTTTTTGTTAAACACGATTGGTTGAAATAAAAGCAGAACTTTTAAAATCACAACTGAAGGTCAGTAAATAATTCCTTTGTTTTTTTTTGTTAAACACGATTGGTTGAAATAAAAGCGGAGCTTTTAAAATCACAACAACTGAAGATCAGTAAATGATTCCATTGTTTTTTTTTTAAACACAATTGGTTGAAACAAAAGCAGAACTTTTAAAATCACAACAACTGAAGGTCAGTAAATAATTCCATTGTTTTTTTTTGTTAAACACGATTGGTTGAAATAAAAGAGGAACTTTTAAAATCACAACAACTGAAGGTCAGTAAATAATTCCTTTGTTTTTTTTGTTAAACACGATTGACTGAAATAAAAGCGGAACTTTTAAAATCCCAACAACTAAAGGTCAGTAAATAATTTCTTTGTTTTTTTTAAACACGATTGGTTGAAACAAAAGCAGAACTTTTAAATCACAACAATTAAAGGTCAGTAAATAATTACATTGTTTTTTTTGTTAAACACGATTGGTTGAAATAAAAGCAGAACTGTTAAAATCACAACAACTGAAGGTCAGTAAATAATTCTATTTTTTTTTTGTTAAACACGATTGGCTGAAATAAAAGCGGAACTTTTAAAATCACAACAACTGAAAGTCAGTAAATAATTCCTTTGTTTTTTTTGTTAAACACGATTGGCTGAAATAAAAGCGGAACTTTTAAAATCACAACAACTAAAGGTCAGTAAACGATTCCTTTTGTTTTTTTTTTTGTTAAACCCAATTGGCTGAAATAAAAGCAGAACTGTTAAAATCACAACAACTGAAGGTCAGTAAATGATTCCTTTGTTTTTGTTTTATTTTGTTAAACACGATTGGCTGAAATAAAAGTGGAACTTTTAAAATCACAACAACTGAAAGTCATTAAATAATTCCGTTGTTTTTTTTTGTTAAACACGATTGGCTGAAATAAAAGCGGAACTTTTAAAATCACAACAACTGAAGGTCAGTAAATAATTCTGTTGTTGTTTTTTGTTAAACACGATTGGCTGAAATAAAAGAGGAACTTTTAAAATCACAACAACTGAAGGTCAGTAAATGATTCCTTTGTTTTTTTTTGTTAAACACGATTGGTTGAAACAAAAGCAGAACTTTTAAAATCACAACAACTCAAGTTCAGTAAATAATTCCATTGTTTTTTTTGTTAAACACGATTGGTTGAAATAAAAGCGGAACTTTTAAAATCACAACTGAAGGTCAGTAAATAATTCCTTTGTTTTTTTTTGTTAAACACGATTGGTTGAAATAAAAGCGGAACTTTTAAAATCACAACAACTGAAGGTCAGTAAATGATTCCTTTGTTTTTTTTGTTAAACACGATTGGTTGAAACAAAAGCAGAACTTTTAAAATCACAACAACTGAAGGTCAGTAAATAATTAAATTGTTTTTATTTGTTAAACAAAATTGGTTGAAATAAAAGCGGAACTTTTAAAATCAGAACTGAAGGTCAGTAAATAATTCCTTTGTTTTTTTTTTGTTAAACACGATTGGTTGAAATAAAAGCGGAAATTTTAAAATCACAACAACCCAAGGTCAGTAAATAATTCCATTGTTTCTTTTTGTTAAACACGATTGGTTGAAATAAAAGTGGAACTTTTAAAATCACAACAACTCAAGGTCAGTAAATGATTCCTTTGTTTTTTTTTTGTTAAACACGAATGGTTGAAACAAAAGCAGAACTTTTAAAATCACTACAACTGAAGGTCAGTAAATAATTCCTTTGTTTTTTTTTATTAAACACGATTGGTTGAAATAAAAGCGGAACTTTTAAAATCACAACAACTGAAGGTCAGTAAATGATTCTTTTGTTTTTTTTTTTGTTAAACAAGATTGATTGGAACAAAAGCAGAACTTTTAAAATCACAACAACTCAAGGTCAGTAAATAATTTCATTGTTTTTTTTATTAAACACGATTGGTTGAAATAAAAGAGGAACTTTTAAAGTCACAACTGAAGGTCAGGAAATAATTCCTTTGTTTTTTTTTGTTAAATACGATTGGTTGAAATAAAAGCGGAACTTTTAAAATCACAACAACTGAAGGTCAGTAAATAATTCTTTTGTTTTTTTTAAACACGACTGGCTGAAACAAAAGCAGAACTTTTAAAATCACAACAACTCAAGGTCAGTAAATAATTCTTTTGTTTTTTTTAAACACGACAGGCTGAAACAAAAGCAGAACTGTTAAAATCACAACAACTCAAGGTCAGTAAATAATTCCATTGTTTCTTTTTGTTACTCACGATTGGTTGAAATAAAAGCAGAACTTTTAAATCACAACTGAAAGTCAGTAAATAATTCCATTGTTTTTTTTTGTTAAACACGATTGGTTGAAATAAAAGCGGAACTTTTAAAATCACAGCAACTGAAGATCAGTAAATGATTTCTTTGTTTTTTTTGTTAAACACAATTGTTTGAAACAAAAGCAGAACTTTTAAAATCACAACAACTGTAGGTCAGTAAATAATTCCATTGTTTTTTTTGTTAAACACGATTGGTTGAAATAAAAGCAGAACTTTTAAAATCACAACTGAAGGTCAGTAAATAATTCCTTTGTTTTTTTTTTGTTAAACACGATTGGTTGAAATAAAAGCGGAGCTTTTAAAATCACAACAACTGAAGATCAGTAAATGATTCCATTGTTTTTTTTTTTTTTAAACACGATTGGTTGAAACAAAAGCAGAACTTTTAAAATCACAACAACTGAAGGTCAGTAAATAATTCCATTGTTTTTTTTTTTGTTAAACACGATTGGTTGAAATAAAAGAGGAACTTTTAAAATCACAACAACTGAAGGTCAGTAAATAATTCCTTTGTTTTTTTTTTTGTTAAACACGATTGACTGAAATAAAAGCGGAACTTTTAAAATCCCAACAACTAAAGGTCAGTAAATAATTTCTTTGTTTTTTTTTAAACACGATTGGTTGAAACAAAAGCAGAACTTTTAAATCACAACAACTAAAGGTCAGTAAATAATTACATTGTTTTTTTTTGTTAAACACGATTGGTTGAAATAAAAGCAGAACTGTTAAAATCACAACAACTGAAGGTCAGTAAATAATTCTATTTTTTTTTGTTAAACACGATTGGCTGAAATAAAAGCGGAACTTTTAAAATCACAACAACTGAAAGTCAGTAAATAATTCCTTTGTTTTTTTTGTTAAACACGATTGGCTGAAATAAAAGCGGAACTTTTAAAATCACAACAACTAAAGGTCAGTAAACGATTCCTTTTGTTTTTTTTTTTGTTAAACCCAATTGGCTGAAATAAAAGCAGAACTGTTAAAATCACAATAACTGAAGGTCAGTAAATGATTCCTTTGTTTTTGTTTTATTTTGTTAAACACGATTGGCTGAAATAAAAGCGGAACTTTTAAAATCACAACAACTGAAGGTCAGTAAATAATTCTGTTGTTGTTTTTTGTTAAACACGATTGGCTGAAATAAAAGCGGAACTTTTAAAATCACAACAACTGAAGGTCAGTAAATGATTCCTTTGTTTTTTTTTTGTTAAACACGATTGGTTGAAACAAAAGCAGAACTTTTAAAATCACAACAACTGAAGGTCAGTAAATAATTCCATTGTTTTTTTTGTTAAACACGATTGGTTGAAATAAAAAGCGGAACTTTTAAAATCACAACAACTGAAGGTCAGTAAATAATTCCGTTGTTTTTTTTTTGTTAAACACGATTGGCTGAAATAAAAGCGGAACTTTTAAAATCACAACAACTGAAGGTCAGTAAATAATTCTGTTGTTGTTTTTTGTTAAACACGATTGGTTGAAATAAAAGCGGAACTTTTAAAATCACAACAACTGAAGGTCAGTAAATGATTCCTTTGTTTTTTTTGTTAAACACGATTGGTTGAAACAAAAGCAGAACTTTTAAAATCACAACAACTGAAGGTCAGTAAATAATTAAATTGTTTTTATTTGTTAAACAAAATTGGTTGAAATAAAAGCGGAACTTTTAAAATCAGAACTGAAGGTCAGTAAATAATTCCTTTGTTTTTTTTTTGTTAAACACGATTGGTTGAAATAAAAGCGGAACATTTAAAATCACAACAACCCAAGGTCAGTAAATAATTCCATTGTTTCTTTTTGTTACTCACGAATGGTTGAAATAAAAACAGAACTTTTAAATCACAACTGAAAGTCAGTAAATAATTCCATTGTTTTTTTTTGTTAAACGCGATTGGTTGAAATAAAAGCGGAACTTTTAAAATCACAACAACTGAAGATCAGTAAATGATTCCTTTGTTTTTTTTGTTAAACACAATTGGTTGAAACAAAAGCAGAACTTTTAAAATCACAACAACTGAAGGTCAGTAAATAATTCCATTGTTTTTTTTTTGTTAAACACGATTGGTTGAAATAAAAGCAGAACTTTTAAAATCACAACTGAAGGTCAGTAAATAATTCCTTTGTTTTTTTTTGTTAAACACGATTGGTTGAAATAAAAGCGGAACTTTTAAAATCACAACAACTGAAGATCAGTAAATGATTCCATTGTTTTTTTTTGTTAAACACAATTGGTTGAAACAAAAGCAGAACTTTTAAAATCACAACAACTGAAGGTCAGTAAATAATTCCATTGTTTTTTTTTTTTTTTGTTAAACACGATTGGTTGAAATAAAAGAGGAACTTTTAAAATCACAACAACTGAAGGTCAGTAAATAATTCCTTGTTTTTTTGGTTATGACACACAAATTTCACTTTTTAATGCCCCCCTCCGGCCATTTTTGGGGGGAGATACACGATTGGCTGAAACAAAAGTATAACTTTTAAAATCACAACAACTGAAGATCAGTAAATAATTCCGTTGTTTTTTTTTGTTAAACACGATTGGCTGAAATAAAAGCGGAACTTTTAAAATCACAACAACTAAAGATCAGTAAATGATTCCTTTGTTTTTTTTTTGTTAAACACAATTGATTGAAACAAAAGCAGAACTTTTAAAATCACAACAACTTAAGGTCAGTAAATAATTCCATTGTTTTTTTTGTTAAACACTATTGATTGAAATAAAAGAGGAACTTTTAAAATCACAACAACTGAAGGTCAGTAAATAAAAAAAAAACCTAAAATAATGTCATGAAATCAACATGCAAAGTCGACATAGCTTTATTTCTTTTTTTAAGGTTCATTTAGACGTGGTTACGTGAAACACGATTGGTTGAAATAAAAGCAGAACTTTTAAAATCACAACTGAAGGTCAGTAAATAATTCCTTTCTTTTTTTTTGTTAAACACGATTGGTTGAAATAAAAGCGGAACTTTTAAAATCACAACAACTGAAGATCAGTAAATGATTCCATTGTTTTTTTTTGTTAAACACAGTTGGTTGAAACAAAAGCAGAACTTTTAAAATCACAACAACTGAAGGTCAGTAAATAATTCCATTGTTTTTTTTTTGTTAAACACGATTGATTGAAATAAAAGAGGAACTTTTAAAATCACAACAACTGAAGGTCAGTAAATAAAAAAAAACCTAAAATAATGTCATGAAATCAACATGCAAAGTCGACATAGCTTTATTTCATTTTTTAAGGTTCATTTAGACGTGGTTACGTGCGCGCACGTAACAACGGAATTATTTACTGATCTTCAGTTGTTGTGACTTTAAAAGTTCTGCTTTTGTTTCAGCCAATCGTGTATCTCCCCCGAAAAATGGCCGGAGGGGGCATTAAATAGTGGAATTTGTGTGTCATAACCAAAAAAACAAGGAATTATTTACTGACCTTCAATTGTTGTGATTTTAAAAGTTCCTCTTCTATTTCAACCAATCGTGTTTAACAAAAAAAAAACAATGGAATTATTTACTGACCTTCAGTTGTTGTGATTTTAAAAGTTCTGCTTTTGTTTCAACCAACTGTGTTTAACAAAAAAAAACAATGGAATCATTTACTGATCTTCAGTTGTTGTGATTTTAAAAGTTCCGCTTTTATTTCAACCAATCGTGTTTAACAAAAAAAACAAAGGAATTATTTACTGACCTTCCAGTTGTGATTTTAAAATTTCTGCTTTTATTTCAACCAATCGTGTTTCACGTAACCACGTCTAAATGAACCTTAAAAAATGAAATAAAGCTATGTCGACTTTGCATGTTGATTTCATGACATTATTTTAGTTTTTTTTTATTTACTGACCTTCAGTTGTTGTGATTTTAAAAGTTCCTCTTTTATTTCAATCAATCGTGTTTAACAAAAAAAAACAATGGAATTATTTACTGACCTTAAGTTGTTGTGATTTTAAAAGTTCTGCTTTTGTTTCAATCAATTGTGTCTAACAAAAAAAAACAAAGGAATCATTTACTGATCTTTAGTTGTTGTGATTTTAAAAGTTCCGCTTTTATTTCAGCCAATCGTGTTTAACAAAAAAAAACAACGGAATTATTTACTGATCTTCAGTTGTTGTGATTTTAAAAGTTCTGCTTTTGTTTCAGCCAATCGTGTATCTGCCCCAAAAAATGGCCGGAGGGGGGCATTAAGTAGTGAAATTTGTGTGTCATAACCAAAAAAACAAGGAATTATTTACTGACCTTCAGTTGTTGTGATTTTAAAAGTTCCTCTTTTATTTCAACCAATCGTGTTTAACAAAAAAAACAATGGAATTATTTACTGACCTTCAGTTGTTGTGATTTTAAAAGTTTTGCTTTTGTTTCAACCAATTGTGTCTAACAAAAAAAAACAATGGAATCATTCACTGATCTTCAGTTGTTGTGATTTTAAAAGTTCCGCTTTTATTTCAACCAATCGTGTTTAACAAAAAAAAAGACAAAGGAATTATTTACTGACCTTCAGTTGTGGTTTTAAAAGTTCTGCTTTTATATCAACCAATCGTGTTTAACAAAAAAAAACAAAGGAATTATTTACTGACCTTCAGTTGTTGTGATTTTAAAAGTTCTACTTTTGTTTCAACCAATTGTGTTTAACAAAAAAAAACAAAGGAATCATTTACTGATCTTCAGTTGCTGTAATTTTAAAAGTTCCGCTTTTATTTCAACCAATCGTGTTTAAAAAAAAACAATGGAATTATTTACTGACCTTCAGTTCTGATTTAAAAGTTCTGCTTTTATTTCAACCAATCGTGAGTAACAAAAAGAAACAATGGAATTATTTACTGACCTTGAGTTGTTGTGATTTTAAAAGTTCCGCTTTTATTTCAACCAATCGTGTTTAACAAAAAAAAAACAAAGGAATTATTTACTGACCTTCAGTTGTGATTTTAAAAGTTCCGCTTTTATTTCAACCAATCATGTTTAACAAAAAAAAACAATGGAATTATTTACTGACCTTCAGTTGTTGTGATTTTAAAAGTTCTGCTTTTGTTTCAACCAATCGTGTTTAACAAAAAAAAACAAAGGAATCATTTACTGACCTTCAGTTGTTGTGATTTTAAAAGTTCCGCTTTTATTTCAACGAATCGTGTTTAACAAAAAAAAACAAAGGAATTATTTACTGACCTTCAGTTGTGATTTTAAAAGTTCCGCTTTTATTTCAACCAATCGTGTTTAACAAAAAAAAACATTGGAATTATTTACTGACCTTGAGTTGTTGTGATTTTAAAAGTTCTGCTTTTCTTTCAACCAATCGTGTTTAACAAAAAAAAAAACAAAGGAATCATTTACTGACCTTCAGTTGTTGTGATTTTAAAAGTTCCTCTTTTATTTCAGCCAATCGTGTTTAACAAAAAACAACAACGGAATTATTTACTGACCTTCAGTTGTTGTGATTTTAAAAGTTCCGCTTTTATTTCAGCCAATCGTGTTTAACAAAAAAAAAACAACGGAATGATTTACTGACTTTCAGTTGTTGTGATTTTAAAAGTTCCGCTTTTATTTCAGCCAATCGTGTTTAACAAAAAAAACAAAAACAAAGGAATCATTTACTGACCTTCAGTTGTTGTGATTTTAACAGTTCTGCTTTTATTTCAGCCAATTGGGTTTAACAAAAACAAAAAAAAGGAATCATTTACTGACCTTCAATTGTTGTGATTTTAAAAGTTCCTCTTTTATTTCAACCAATCGTGTTTAACAAAAAAAAGCAATGGAATTATTTACTGACCTTCAGTTGTTGTGATTTTAAAAGTTCTGCTTTTGTTTCAACCAATTGTGTTTAACAAAAAAAAACAATGGAATCATTTACTGATCTTCAGTTGTTGTGATTTTAAAAGTTCCGCTTTTATTTCAACCAATCGTGTTTAACAAAAAAAAAACAAAGGAATTATTTACTGACCTTCAGTTGTGATTTTAAAAGTTCTGCTTTTATTTCAACCAATCGTGGTTCACGTAACCACGTCTAAATGAACCTTAAAAAATGAAATAAAGCTATGTCGACTTTGCATGTTGATTTCATGACATTATTTTAGGTTTTTTTTTATTTACTGACCTTCAGTTGTTGTGATTTTAAAAGTTCCTCTTTTATTTCAATCAATCGTGTTTAACAAAAAAAAACAATGGAATTATTTACTGACCTTAAGTTGTTGTGATTTTAAAAGTTCTGCTTTTGTTTCAATCAATTGTGTTTAACAAAAAAAAACAAAGGAATCATTTACTGATCTTTAGTTGATGTGATTTTAAAAGTTCCGTTTTTTTTTCAGCCAATCGTGTTTAACAAAAAAAAACAACGGAATTATTTACTGATCTTCAGTTGTTGTGATTTTAAAAGTTCTGCTTTTCTTTCAGCCAATCGTGTATCTCCCCCAAAAAATGGCCGGAGGGGGGCATTAAATAGTGAAATTTGTGTGTCATAACCAAAAAAACAAGGAATTATTTACTGACCTTCAGCTGTTGTGATTTTAAAAGTTCCTCTTTTATTTCAACCAATCGTGTTTAACAAAAAAAAACAATGGAATTATTTACTGACCTTCAGTTGTTGTGATTTTAAAAGTTCTGCTTTTGTTTCAACCAATTGTGTTTAACAAAAAAAAACAATGGAATCAGTTACTGATCTTCAGTTGCTGTGATTTAAAAAGTTCCGCTTTTATTTCAACCAATCGTGTTTAACAAAAAAAAAAACAAAGGAATTATTTACTGACCTTCAGTTGTGATTTTAAAAGTTCTGCTTTTATTTCAACCAATCGTGTTTAACAAAAAAAAAACAATGGAATTATTTACTGACCTTCAGTTGTTGTGATTTTAAAAGTTCTGCTTTTGTTTCAACCAATTGTGTTTAACAAAAAAAAAAACAAAGGAATCATTTTTTGATCTTCAGTTGCTGTGATTTTAAAAGTTCCGCTTTTATTTCAACCAATCGTGCTTTAAAAAAAAAAATGGAATTATTTACTGACCTTCAGTTGTGATTTAAAAGTTCTGCTTTTATTTCAACCAATCGTGAGTAACAAAAAGAAACAATGGAATTATTTACTGACCTTGAGTTGTTGTGATTTTAAAAGTTCCGCTTTTATTTCAACCAATCGTGTTTAACAAAAAAAAACAAAGGAATTATTTACTGACCTTCAGTTGTGATTTTAAAAGTTCCGCTTTTATTTCAACCAATCGTGTTTAACAAAAAAAAAAACAATGGAATTATTTACTGACCTTCAGTTGTTGTGATTTTAAAAGTTCTGCTTTTGTTTCAACCAATCGTGTTTAACAAAAAAAAACAAAGGAATCATTTACTGACCTTCAGTTGTTGTGATTTTAAAAGTTCCGCTTTTATTTCAACCAATCGTGTTTAACAAAAAAACAAAGGAATTATTTACTGACCTTCAGTTGTGATTTTAAAAGTTCCGCTTTTATTTCAACCAATCGTGTTTAACAAAAAAAAAATGGAATTATTTACTGACCTTGAGTTGTTGTGATTTTAAAAGTTCTGCTTTTGTTTCAACCAATCGTGTTTAACAAAAAAAAAACAAAGGAATCATTTACTGACCTTCAGTTGTTGTGATTTTAAAAGTTCCTCTTTTATTTCAGCCAATCGTGTTTAACAAAAAACAACAACGGAATTATTTACTGACCTTCAGTTGTTTTGATTTTAAAAGTTCCGCTTTTATTTCAGCCAATCGTGTTTAACAAAAAAAAAACAACGGAATTATTTACTGACTTTCAGTTGTTGTGATTTTAAAAGTTACGCTTTTATTTCAGCCAATCGTGTTTAACAAAAAAAACAAAGGAATCATTTACTGACCTTCAGTTGTTGTGATTTTAACAGTTCTGCTTTTATTTCAGCCAATTGGGTTTAACAAAAAAAAAGGAATCATTTACTGACCTTTCAATTCAATTCAATTCAAACTTTTTATTTCCTCCGAATACGAAGAGTAAAAAAAGAAATAAATACAAATAATAACGGCTAATCAACAGGCCATAAAATTATCTTAAACTATATAACAACAAATACGCAAAGGCCTTCAATCAAAATTACCACACAAATTAACACTTCATTCAATAGATAATAAATTAACACTTCACAAATTAACACTTCATTCAAAAATTAAATCAAATAAAATAAATTAAGCTTCGTGCGCAGCTCTATATAAATTATGAGAAAAAACATTTAATTTGGATAAAAAATTCTTTTGCTTTTTCTCCAAAACATCAACAGGGTTTTTTATTTTATATGCATTCATTAAAAAAGTATTTGATTCAGATTTAGAAAAGCGGCAAAGGAACTTAGCAAAATTAAAAAATGTGGTTTTTACATGCGCAATATTACTAATTCTAAAAAACGGGAGAAGCGATGAAAAAACTAAAATTTGAGGCAAAGCGACTGTATTATATACCCGAGCCAGTGATTTCCGAGAAAGAAGATCGCGAAGACAAATTACTGCCCCGAAACTAGACGCTATTCTACTTTTAACTGCTTTAGAAATAGAAGCACGGCATAGAGCTAAAGTTGGTCCATAAGGCACACCAAGATATAAAAAAGATTCCAAAGGTTTTAAAATACTATCATAAATACGGACAGAAATTTCTGAATTAACGAGATCATTAGCCTTAGGACCAAGAATTAAAAACTGACACTTTTCAGGGCGAAAACGAAGTCCATGCTCACTAAAAACCTTTGCTAAAAAATCTACATTTTGTTGAAGTGACTGAAGCGATCGACTCAAAAGGAGTAAATCATCTGCGTAAGCAATCCACGACAGAACATAACCTTTACAATAAATAAAAGTCAACTGAATTTGATCAAACAGCCCCGAAACAGTAATATTGAAAATCAAAGGAGAAATAATGCTTCCTTGTCTCAGCCCCCTACATAACTTAACATTATAATCACTAAACTGATTCTTCCACTTAATACGAATACGAGAGGAGCCATACCACTTTTTTAAAACCAAAAAAGTGGAAGAATTAGTTGTTGTGATTTTAAAAGTTCCGCTTTTATTTCAGCCAATCGTGTTTAACAAAAAAAAACAAAGGAATTATTTACTGACTTTCAGTTGTTGTGATTTTAAAAGTTCCGCTTTTATTTCAACCAATCGTGTTTAACAAAAAAAAAAACAAAAGAATTATTTACTGACCTTCAGTTGTGATTTTAAAAGTTCCGCTTTTATTTCAACCAATCGTGTTTAACAAAAAAAAACAATGGAATTATTTACTGACCTTGAGTTGTTGTGATTTTAAAAGTTCTGCTTTTGTTTCAACCAATCGTGTTTAACAAAAAAAAACAAAGGAATCATTTACTGACCTTCAGTTGTTGTGATTTTAAAAGTTCCTCTTTTATTTCAGCCAATCCTGTTTAACAAAAAACAACAACGGAATTATTTACTGACCTTCAGTTGTTGTGATTTTAAAAGTTCCGCTTTTATTTCAACCAATCGTGTTTAACAAAAAAAAACAATGGAATTATTTACTGACCTTGAGTTGTTGTGATTTTAAAAGTTCTGCTTTTGTTTCAACCAATCGTGTTTAACAAAAAAAAAGGAATCATTTACTGACCTTCAGTTGTTGTGATTTTAAAAGTTCCTCTTTTATTTCAGCCAATCGTGTTTAACAAAAAACAACAACGGAATTATTTACTGACCTTCAGTTGTTGTGATTTTAAAAGTTCCGCTTTTATTTCAGCCAATCGTGTTTAACAAAAAAAACAACGGAATTATTTACTGACTTTCAGTTGTTGTGATTTTAAAAGTTCCGCTTTTATTTCAGCCAATCGTGTTTAACAAAAAAAAAAAAAAACAAAGGAATCATTTACTGACCTTCAGTTGTTGTGATTTTAACAGTTCTGCTTTTATTTCAGCCAATTGGGTTTAACAAAAAAAAAAGGAATCATTTACTGACCTTTAGTTGTTGTGATTTTAAAAGTTCCGCTTTTATTTCAGCCAATCGTGTTTAACAAAAAAAAATAAAGGAATTATTTACTGACTTTCAGTTGTTGTGATTTTAAAAGTTCCGCTTTTATTTCAACCAATCGTGTTTAACAAAAAAAACAAAGGAATTATTTACTGACCTTCAGTTGTTGTGATTTTAAAAGTTCCGCTTTTATTTCAACCAATCGTGTTTAACAAAAAAAAACAAAGGATTCATTTACTGTCCTTCAGTTGTTGTGATTTTAAAAGTTCCGCTTTTATTTCAACCAATCGTGTTTAACAAAAAAAAAAACAATGGAATTATTTACTGACCTTGAGCTGTTGTGATTTTAAAAGTTCTGCTTTTGTTTCAACCAATCGTGTTTAACAAAAAAAAAACAAAAGAATCATTTACCGACCTTCAGTTGTTGTGATTATAAAAGTTACTCTTTTATTTCAGCCAATCGTGTTTAACAAAAAAAACAACGGAATTATTTACTGACCTTCAGTTGTTGTGATTTTAAAAGTTCCGCTTTTATTTCAGCCAATCGTGTTTAACAAAAAAAAACAATGGAATTATATACTGACCTTGAGTTGTTGTGATTTTAAAAGTTCTGCTTTTGTTTCAACCAATCGTGTTTACCAAAAAAAACAAAGGAATCATTTACTGACCTTCAGTTGTTGTGATTTTAAAAGTTCCTCTTTAATTTCAGCCAATCGTGTTTAACAAAAAAAACAACGGAATTATTTACTGACCTTCAGTTGTTGTGATTTTAAAAGTTTCGCTTTTATTTCAGCCAATCGTGTTTAACAAAAAAAAAACAATGGAATTATTTACTGACCTTCAGTTGTTGTGATTTTAAAAGTTCTGCTTTTGTTTCAACCAATTGTGTTTAACAAAAAAAAAAACAAAGGAATCATTTTTTGATCTTCAGTTGCTGTGATTTTAAAAGTTCCGCTTTCATTTCAACCAATCGTGCTTTAAAAAAAAACAATGGAATTATTTACTGACCTTCAGTTGTGATTTAAAAGTTCTGCTTTTATTTCAACCAATCGTGAGTAACAAAAAGAAACAATGGAATTATTTACTGACCTTGAGTTGTTGTGATTTTAAAAGTTCCGCTTTTATTTCAACCAATCGTGTTTAACAAAAAAAAACAAAGGAATTATTTACTGACCTTCAGTTGTGATTTTAAAAGTTCCGCTTTTATTTCAACCAATCGTGTTTAACAAAAAAAAAACAATGGAATTATTTACTGACCTTCAGTTGTTGTGATTTTAAAAGTTCTGCTTTTGTTTCAACCAATCGTGTTTAACAAAAAAAACAAAGGAATCATTTACTGACCTTCAGTTGTTGTGATTTTAAAAGTTCCGCTTTTATTTCAACCAATCGTGTTTAACAAAAAAACAAAGGAATTATTTACTGACCTTCAGTTGTGATTTTAAAAGTTCCGCTTTTATTTCAACCAATCGTGTTTAACAAAAAAAAATGGAATTATTTACTGACCTTGAGTTGTTGTGATTTTAAAAGTTCTGCTTTTGTTTCAACCAATCGTGTTTAACAAAAAACAACAACGGAATTATTTACTGACCTTCAGTTGTTTTGATTTTAAAAGTTCCGCTTTTATTTCAGCCAATCGTGTTTAACAAAAAAAAACAACGGAATTATTTACTGACTTTCAGTTGTTGTGATTTTAAAAGTTACGCTTTTATTTCAGCCAATCGTGTTTAACAAAAAAAAAACAAAGGAATCATTTACTGACCTTCAGTTGTTGTGATTTTAACAGTTCTGCTTTTATTTCAGCCAATTGGGTTTAACAAAAAAAAGGAATCATTTACTGACCTTTCAATTCAATTCAATTCAAACTTTTTATTTCCTCCGAATACGAAGAGTAAAAAAAGAAATAAATACAAATAATAACGGCTAATCAACAGGCCATAAAATTATCTTAAACTATATAACAACAAATACGCAAAGGCCTTCAATCAAAATTACCACACAAATTAACACTTCATTCAATAGATAATAAATTAACACTTCACAAATTAACACTTCATTCAAAAATTAAATCAAATAAAATAAATTAAGCTTCGTGCGCAGCTCTATATAAATTATGAGAAAAAACATTTAATTTGGATAAAAAATTCTTTTGCTTTTTCTCCAAAACATCAACAGGGTTTTTTATTTTATATGCATTCATTAAAAAAGTATTTGATTCAGATTTAGAAAAGCGGCAAAGGAACTTAGCAAAATTAAAAAATGTGGTTTTTACATGCGCAATATTACTAATTCTAAAAAACGGGAGAAGCGATGAAAAAACTAAAATTTGAGGCAAAGCGACTGTATTATATACCCGAGCCAGTGATTTCCGAGAAAGAAGATCGCGAAGACAAATTACTGCCCCGAAACTAGACGCTATTCTACTTTTAACTGCTTTAGAAATAGAAGCACGGCATAGAGCTAAAGTTGGTCCATAAGGCACACCAAGATATAAAAAAGATTCCAAAGGTTTTAAAATACTATCATAAATACGGACAGAAATTTCTGAATTAACGAGATCATTAGCCTTAGGACCAAGAATTAAAAACTGACACTTTTCAGGGCGAAAACGAAGTCCATGCTCACTAAAAACCTTTGCTAAAAAATCTACATTTTGTTGAAGTGACTGAAGCGATCGACTCAAAAGGAGTAAATCATCTGCGTAAGCAATCCACGACAGAACATAACCTTTACAATAAATAAAAGTCAACTGAATTTGATCAAACAACCCCAAAACAGTAATATTGAAAATCAAAGGAGAAATAATGCTTCCTTGTCTCAGCCCCCTACATAACTTAACATTATAATCACTAAACTGATTCTTCCACTTAATACGAATACGAGAGGAGCCATACCACTTTTTTAAAACCAAAAAAGTGGAAGAATTAGTTGTTGTGATTTTAAAAGTTCCGCTTTTATTTCAGCCAATCGTGTTTAACAAAAAAAAAACAAAGGAATTATTTACTGACTTTCAGTTGTTGTGATTTTAAAAGTTCCGCTTTTATTTCAACCAATCGTGTTTAACAAAAAAAAACAACGGAATTATTTACTGACCTTCAGTTGTGATTTTAAAAGTTCCGCTTTTATTTCAACCAATCGTGTTTAACAAAAAAAACAATGGAATTATTTACTGACCTTGAGTTGTTGTGATTTTAAAAGTTCTGCTTTTGTTTCAACCAATCGTGTTTAACAAAAAAAACAAAGGAATCATTTACTGACCTTCAGTTGTTGTGATTTTAAAAGTTCCTCTTTTATTTCAGCCAATCGTGTTTAACAAAAAACAACAACGGAATTATTTACTGACCTTCAGTTGTTGTGATTTTAAAAGTTCCGCTTTTATTTCAACCAATCGTGTTTAAGAAAAAAAAAACAATGGAATTATTTACTGACCTTCAGTTATTGTGATTTTAAAAGTTCTGCTTTTGTTTCCACCAATCGTGTTTAACAAAAAAAAAAGGAATCATTTACTGACCTTCAGTTGTTGTGATTTTAAAAGTTCCTCTTTTATTTCAGCCAATCGTGTTTAACAAAAAACAACAACGGAATTATTTACTGACCTTCAGTTGTTGTGATTTTAAAAGTTCCGCTTTTATTTCAGCCAATCGTGTTTAACAAAAAAAACAACGGAATTATTTACTGACTTTCAGTTGTTGTGATTTTAAAAGTTCCGCTTTTATTTCAGCCAATCGTGTTTAACAAAAAAAAACAAAAACAAAGGAATCATTTACTGACCTTCAGTTGTTGTGATTTTAACAGTTCTGCTTTTATTTCAGCCAATTGGGTTTAACAAAAAAAAAGGAATCATTTACTGACCTTTAGTTGTTGTGATTTTAAAAGTTCCGCTTTTATTTCAGCCAATCGTGTTTAACAAAAAAAAATAAAGGAATTATTTACTGACTTTCAGTTGTTGTGATTTTAAAAGTTCCGCTTTTATTTCAACCAAGCGTGTTTAACAAAAAAAACAAAGGAATTATTTACTGACCTTCAGTTGTTGTGATTTTAAAAGTTCCGCTTTTATTTCAACCAAACGTGTTTAACAAAAAAAACAAAGGATTCATTTACTGTCCTTCAGTTGTTGTGATTTTAAAAGTTCCGCTTTTATTTCAACCAATCGTGTTTAACAAAAAAAAACAATGGAATTATTTACTGACCTTGAGCTGTTGTGATTTTAAAAGTTCTGCTTTTGTTTCAACCAATCGTGTTTAACAAAAAAAAAACAAAAGAATCATTAACCGACCTTCAGTTGTTGTGATTATAAAAGTTCCTCTTTTATTTCAGCCAATCGTGTTTAACAAAAAAAACAACGGAATTATTTACTGACCTTCAGTTGTTGTGATTTTAAAAGTTCCGCTTTTATTTCAGCCAATCGTGTTTAACAAAAAAAAAACAATGGAATTATATACTGACCTTGAGTTGTTGTGATTTTAAAAGTTCTGCTTTTGTTTCAACCAATCGTGTTTAACAAAAAAAAACAAAGGAATCATTTACTGACCTTCAGTTGTTGTGATTTTAAAAGTTCCTCTTTAATTTCAGCCAATCGTGTTTAACAAAAAAAACAACGGAATTATTTACTGACCTTCAGTTGTTGTGATTTTAAAAGTTCCGCTTTTATTTCAGCCAATCGTGTTTAGCAAAAAAAACAACGGAATGATTTACTGGCTTTCAGTTGTTGTGATTTTAAAAGTTCCGCTTTTATTTCAGCCTATCGTGTTTAACAAAAAAAAACAAAAAAAAAGGAATCATTTACTGACCTTCAGTTGTTGTGATTTTAACAGTTCTGCTTTTATTTCAGCCAATGGGGTTTAACAAAAAAAACAAAAGGAATCATTTACTGACCTTCAATTGTTGTGATTTTAAAAGTTCCTCTTTTATTTCAACCAATCGTGTTTAACAAAAAAAACAATGGAATTATTTACTGACCTTCAGTTGTTGTGATTTTAAAAGTTCTGCTTTTGTTTCAACCAATTGTGTTTAACAAAAAAAAACAATGGAATCATTTACTGATCTTCAGTTGTTGTGATTTTAAAAGTTCCGCTTTTATTTCAACCAATCGTGTTTAACAAAAAAAAACAAAGGAATTATTTACTGACCTTCAGTTGTGATTTTAAAAGTTCTGCTTTTATTTCAACCAATCGTGTTTCATGTAACCACGTCTAAATGAACCTTAAAAAATGAAATAAAGCTATGTCGACTTTGCATGTTGATTTCATGACATTATTTTAGGTTTTTTTTATTTACTGACCTTCAGTTGTTGTGATTTTAAAAGTTCCTCTTTTATTTCAATCAATCGTGTTTAACAAAAAAAAACAATGGAATTATTTAATGACCTTAAGTTGTTGTGATTTTAAAAGTTCTGCTTTTGTTTCAATCAATTGTGTTTAACAAAAAAAAACAAAGGAATCATTTACTGATCTTTAGTTGTTGTGATTTTAAAAGTTCCGCTTTTATTTCAGCCAATCGTGTTTAACAAAAAAAAAACAACGGAATTATTTACTGATCTTCAGTTGTTGTGATTTTAAAAGTTCTGCTTTTGTTTCAACCAATTGTGTTTAACAAAAAAAAACAAAGGAATCATTTACTGATCTTCAGTTGCTGTGATTTTAAAAGTTCCGCTTTTATTTCAACCAATCGTGTTTAAAAAAAAAACAATGGAATTATTTACTGACCTTCAGTTGTGATTTTAAAAGTTCTGCTTTTATTTCAACCAATCGTGTTTAACAAAAAAAAAACAATGGAATTATTTACTGACCTTCAGTTGTTGTGATTTTAAAAGTTCTGCTTTTGTTTCAACCAATTGTGTTTAACAAAAAAAAACAATGGAATTATTTACTGACCTTCAGTTGTTGTGATTTTAAAAGTTCTGCTTTTGTTCCAACCAATTGTGTTTAACAAAAAAAACAAAGGAATCATTTACTGATCTTCAGTTGCTGTGATTTTAAAAGTTCCGCTTTTATTTCAACCAATCGTGTTTAAAAAAACAATGGAATTATTTACTGACCTTCAGTTGTGATTTAAAAGTTCTGCTTTTATTTCAACCAATCGTGAGTAACAAAAAGAAACAATGGAATTATTTACTGACCTTGAGTTGTTGTGATTTTAAAAGTTCCGCTTTTATTTCAACCAATCGTGTTTAACAAAAAAAAACAAAGGAATTATTTACTGACCTTCAGTTGTGATTTTAAAAGTTCCGCTTTTATTTCAACCAATCGTGTTTAACAAAAAAAAACAATGGAATTATTTACTGACCTTCAGTTGTTGTGATTTTAAAAGTTCTGCTTTTGTTTCAACCAATCGTGTTTAACAAAAAAAAAAAACAAAGGAATCATTTACTGACCTTCAGTTGTTGTGATTTTAAAAGTTCCGCTTTTATTTCAACCAATCGTGTTTAACAAAAAAAACAAAGGAATTATTTACTGACCTTCAGTTGTGATTTTAAAAGTTCCGCTTTTATTTTAACCAATCGTGTTTAACAAAAAAAAAACAATGGAATTATTTACTGACCTTGAGTTGTTGTGTTTTTAAAAGTTCTGTTTTTGTTTCAACCAATCGTGTTTAACAAAAAAAAACAAAGGAATCATTTACTGACCTCCAGTTGTTGTGATTTTAAAAGTTCCTCTTTTATTTCAGCCAATCGTGTTTAACAAAAAACAACAACGGAATTATTTACTGACCTTCAGTTGTTGTGATTTTAAAAGTTCCGCTTTTATTTCAGCCAATCGTGTTTAACAAAAAAAAACAACGGAATTATTTACTGACTTTCAGTTGTTGTGATTTTAAAAGTTACGCTTTTATTTCAGCCAATCGTGTTTAACAAAAAAAAACAAAGGAATCATTTACTGACCTTCAGTTGTTGTGATTTTAACAGTTCTGCTTTTATTTCAGCCAATTGGGTTTAACAAAAAAAAGGAATCATTTACTGACCTTTAGTTGTTGTGATTTTAAAAGTTCCGCTTTTATTTCAGCCAATCGTGTTTAACAAAAAAAACAAAGGAATTATTTACTGACTTTCAGTTGTTGTGATTTTAAAAGTTCCGCTTTTATTTCAACCAATCGTGTTTAACAAAAAAAAACAAATGAATTATTTACTGACCTTCAGTTGTGATTTTAAAAGTTCCGCTTTTATTTCAACCAATCGTGTTTAACAAAAAAAAACAATGGAATTATTTACTGACCTTGAGTTGTTGTGATTTTAAAAGTTCTTCTTTTGTTTCAACCAATCGTGTTTAACAAAAAAAAAACAAAGGAATCATTTACTGACCTTCATTTGTTGTGATTTTAAAAGTTCCTGTTTTATTTCAGCCAATCGTGTTTAACAAAAAACAACAACGGAATTATTTACTGACCTTCAGTTGTTGTGATTTTAAAAGTTCCGCTTTTATTTCAACCAATCGTGTTTAACAAAAAAAAAACAATGGAATTATTTACTGACCTTGAGTTGTTGTGATTTTAAAAGTTCTGCTTTTGTTTCAACCAATCGTGTTTAACAAAAAAAACAAAGGAATCATTTACTGACCTTCAGTTGTTGTGATTTTAAAAGTTCCTCTTTTATTTCAGCCAATCGTGTTTAACAAAAAACAACAACGGAATTATTTACTGACCTTCAGTTGTTGTGATTTTAAAAGTTCCGCTTTTATTTCAGCCAATCGTGTTTAACAAAAAAAACAACGGAATTATTTACTGACTTTCAGTTGTTGTGATTTTAAAAGTTCCGCTTTTATTTCAGCCAATCGTGTTTAACAAAAAAAAAACAAAAACAAAGGAATCATTTACTGACCTTCAGTTGTTGTGATTTTAACAGTTCTGCTTTTATTTCAGCCAATTGGGTTTAACAAAAAAAAAGGAATCATTTACTGACCTTTAGTTGTTGTGATTTTAAAAGTTCCGCTTTTATTTCAGCCAATCGTGTTTAACAAAAAAAAACAAAGGAATTATTTACTGACTTTCAGTTGTTGTGATTTTAAAAGTTCCGCTTTTATTTCAACCAATCGTGTTTAACAAAAAAAAACAAAGGAATTATTTACTGACCTTTAGTTGTTGTGATTTTAAAAGTTCCGCTTTTATTTCAACCAATCGTGTTTAACAAAAAAAAGACAAAGGATTCATTTACTGTCCTTCAGTTGTTGTGATTTTAAAAGTTCCGCTTTTATTTCAACCAATCGTGTTTAACAAAAAAAAACAAAGGAATTATTTACTGACCTTGAGTTGTTGTGATTTTAAAAGTTCTGCTTTTGTTTCAACCAATCGTGTTTAACAAAAAAAAAACAAAAGAATCATTTACTGACCTTCAGTTGTTGTGATTATAAAAGTTCCTCTTTTATTTCAGCCAATCGTGTTTAACAAAAAAAAACAACGGAATTATTTACTGACCTTCAGTTGTTGTGATTTTAAAAGTTCCGCTTTTATTTCAGCCAATCGTGTTTAACAAAAAAAACAACGGAATGATTTACTGGCTTTCAGTTGTTGTGATTTTAAAAGTTCCGCTTTTATTTCAGCCTATCGTGTTTAACAAAAAAAAAACAAAAATAAAGGAATCATTTACTGACCTTCAGTTGTTGTGATTTTAACCGTTCTGCTTTTATTTCAGCCAATTGGGTTTAACAAAAAAAAAACAAAAGGAATCATTTACTGACCTTCAATTGTTGTGATTTTAAAAGTTCCTCTTTTATTTCAACCAATCGTGTTTAACAAAAAACAAACAATGGAATTATTTACTGACCTTCAGTTGTTTTGATTTTAAAAGTTCCGCTTTTATTTCAACCAATCGTGTTTAACAAAAAAAAAACAAAGGAATTATTTACTGACCTTCAGTTGTGATTTTAGAAGTTCCGCTTTTATTTCAACCAATCGTGTTTAACAAAAAACAAACAATGGAATTATTTACTGACCTTCAGTTGTTGTGATTTTAAAAGTTCCTCTTTTATTTCAGCCAATCGTGTTTAACAAAAAACAACAACGGAATTATTTACTGACCTTCAGTTGTTGTGATTTTAAAAGTTCCGCTTTTATTTCAACCAATCGTGTTTAACAAAAAAAAACAATGGAATTATTTACTGACCTCGAGTTGTTGTGATTTTAAAAGTTCTGCTTTTGTTTCAACCAATCGTGTTTAACAAAAAAAACAAAGGAATCATTTACTGACCTTCAGTTGTTGTGATTTTAAAAGTTCCTCTTTTATTTCAGCCAATCGTGTTTAACAAAAAACAACAACGGAATTATTTACTGACCTTCAGTTGTTGTGATTTTAAAAGTTCCGCTTTTATTTCAGCCAATCGTGTTTAATAAAAAAAACAACGGAATTATTTACTGACTTTCAGTTGTTGTGATTTTAAAAGTTCCGCTTTTATTTCAGCCAATCGTGTTTAACAAAAAAAAAAAAAAAAAAAGGAATCATTTACTGACCTTTAGTTGTTGTGATTTTAAAAGTTCTGCTTTTATTTCAGCCAATCGTGTTTAACAAAAAAAAACAAAGGAATTATTTACTGACTTTCAGTTGTTGTGATTTTAAAAGTTCCGCTTTTATTTCAACCAATCGTGTTTAACAAAAAAAAAACAAAGGAATTATTTACTGACCTTCAGTTGTTGTGATTTTAAAAGTTCCGCTTTTATTTCAACCAATCGTGTTTAACAAAAAAAAAACAAAGGATTCATTTACTGTCCTTCAGTTGTTGTGATTTTAAAAGTTCTGCTTTTATTTCAACCAATCGTCTTTAACAAAAAAAAACAATGGAATTATATACTGACCTTGAGTTGTTGTGATTTTAAAAGTTCTGCTTTTGTTTCAACCAATCGTGTTTAACAAAAAAAAACAAAGGAATCATTTACTGACCTTCAGTTGTTGTGATTTTAAAAGTTCCTCTTTTATTTCAGCCAATCGTGTTTAACAAAAAAAACAACGGAATTATTTACTGACCTTCAGTTGTTGTGATTTTAAAAGTTCCGCTTTTATTTCAGCCAATCGTGTTTAACAAAAAAAAACAACGGAATGATTTACTGGCTTTCAGTTGTTGTGATTTTAAAAGTTCCGCTTTTATTTAACCTACCGTGTTTAACAAAAAAAAAACAAAAAAAAGGAATCATTTACTGACCTTCAGTTGTTGTGATTTTAACAGTTCTGCTTTTATTTCAGCCAATGGGGTTTAACAAAAAAAAACAAAAGGAATCATTTACTGACCTTCAATTGTTGTGATTTTAAAAGTTCCTCTTTTATTTCAACCAATCGTGTTTAACAAAAAAAAACAATGGAATTATTTACTGACCTTCAGTTGTTGTGATTTTAAAAGTTCTGCTTTTGTTTCAACCAATTGTGTTTAACAAAAAAAAACAATGGAATCATTTACTGATCTTCAGTTGTTGTGATTTTAAAAGTTCCGCTTTTATTTCAACCAATCGTGTTTAACAAAAAAAAAACAAAGGAATTATTTACTCACCTTCAGTTGTGATTTTAAAAGTTCTGCTTTTATTTCAACCAATCGTGTTTCACGTAACCACGTCTAAATGAACCTTAAAAAATGAAATAAAGCTATGTCGACTTTGCATGTTGATTTCATGACATTATTTTAGGTTTTTTTTTTTATTTACTGACCTTCAGTTGTTGTGATTTTAAAAGTTCCTCTTTTATTTCAACCAATCGTGTTTAACAAAAAAAAACAATGGAATTATTTACTGACCTTCAGTTGTTGTGATTTTAAAAGTTCTGCTTTTGTTTCAACCAATTGTGTTTAACAAAAAAACAAAGGAATCATTTACTGATCTTCAGTTGTTGTGATTTTAAAAGTTCCGCTTTTATTTCAACCAATCGTGTTTAACAAAAAAAAAACAACGGAATTATTTACTGATCTTCAGTTGTTGTGATTTTAAAAGTTCTGCTTTTGTTTCAGCCAATCGTGTATCTCCCCCAAAAAATGGCCGGAGGGGGGCATTAAATAGTGAAATTTGTGTGTCATAACCAAAAAAACAAGGAATTATTTACTGACCTTCAGTTGTTGTGATTTTAAAAGTTCCTCTTTTATTTCAACCAATTGTGTTTAACAAAAAAAAATGGAATTATTTACTGACCTTCAGTTGTTGTGATTTTAACAGTTCTGCTTTTGTTTCAACCAATTGTGTTTAACAAAATAAAACAATAGAATCATTTACTGATCTTCAGTTGTTGTGATTTTAAAAGTTCCGTTTTTATTTCAACCAATCGTGTTTAACAAAAAAAACAAAGGAATTATTTACTGACCTTCAGTTGTGATTTTAAAAGTTCTGCTTTTATTTCAACCAATCGTGTTTAACAAAAAAAAACAATGGAATTATTTACTGACCTTCAGTTGTTGTGATTTTAAAAGTTCTGCTTTTGTTTCAACCAATTGTGTTTAACAAAAAAAAAACAAAGGAATCATTGACTGATCTTCAGTTGCTGTGATTTTAAAAGTTCCGCTTTTATTTCAACCAATCGTGTTTAACAAAAAAAAACAATGGAATTATTTACTGACCTTCAGTTGTGATTTAAAAGCTCTGCTTTTATTTCAACCAATCGTGAGTAACAAAAAGAAACAATGGAATTATTTACTGACCTTGAGTTGTTGTGATTTTAAAAGTTCCGCTTTTATTTCAACCAATCGTGTTTAACAAAAAAAAACAAAGGAATTATTTACTCACCTTCAGTTGTGATTTTAAAAGTTCCGCTTTTATTTCAACCAATCGTGTTTAACAAAAAAAAAACAATGGAATTATTTACTGACCTTCACTTGTTGTGATTTTAAAAGTTCTGCTTTTGTTTCAACCAATCGTGTTTAACAAAAAAAAAACTAAAGAATCATTTACTGACCTTCAGTTGTTGTGATTTTAAAAGTTCCGCTTTTATTTCAACCAATCGTGTTTAACAAAAAAAAAACAAAGGAATTATTTACTGACCTTCAGTTGTGATTTTAAAAGTTCCGCTTTTATTTCAACCAATCGTGTTTAACAAAAAAAAACAATGAAATTATTTACTGACCTTGAGTTGTTGTGATTTTAAAAGTTCTGCTTTTGTTTCAACCAATCGTGTTTAACAAAAAAAAACAAAGGAATCATTTACTGACCTTCAGTTGTTGTGATTTTAAAAGTTCCTCTTTTATTTCAGCCAATCGTGTTTAACAAAAAACAACAACGGAATTATTTACTGACCTTCAGTTGTTGTGATTTTAAAAGTTCCGCTTTTATTTCAGCCAATCGTGTTTAACAAAAAAAACAACGGAATTATTTACTGACTTTCAGTTGTTGTGATTTTAAAAGTTCCGCTTTTATTTCAGCCAATCTTGTTTAACAAAAAAAAAACAAAAACAAAGGAATCATTTACTGACCTTCAGTTGTTGTGATTTTAACAGTTCTGCTTTTATTTCAGCCAATTGGGTTTAACAAAAAAAGGAATCATTTACTGACCCTTAGTTGTTGTGATTTTAAAAGTTCCGCTTTTATTTCAGCCAATCGTGTTTAACAAAAAAAAACAAAGGAATTATTTACTGACTTTCAGTTGTTGTGATTTTAAAAGTTCCGCTTTTATTTCAGCCAATCGTGTTTAACAAAAAAAAAAATAGAATTATTTACTGACCTTCAGTTGTTGTGATTTTAACAGTTCTGCTTTTATTTCAACCAATAGTGTTTAACAAAAAAAAACAATGTAATTATTTACTGACCTTTAGTTGTTGTGATTTTAACACAACAACTTCTGCTTTTGTTTCAACCAATCGTGTTTAAAAAAAACAAAGAAATTATTTACTGACCTTTAGTTGTTGTGATTTTAAAAGTTCCGCTTTTATTTCAGTCAATCGTGTTTAACAAAAAAAAAACAAAGGAATTATTTACTGACCTTCAAATGTGATTTTAAAAGTTCCGCTTTTATTTCAGCCAATCGTGTTTAACAAAAAGAAACAATGGAATTATTTACTGACCTTGAGTTGTTGTGATTTTAAAAGTTCTGCTTTTGTTTCAGCCAGTCGTGTTTAAAAAAAAAAACAAAAGAATTATTTACTGACCTTGAGTTGTTGTGATTTTAAAAGTTCTGCTTTTGTTTCATCCAGTCGTGTTTAAAAAAAACAAAAGAATTATTTACTGACCTTCAGTTGTTGTGATTTTAAAAGTTCCGCATTTATTTCAACCAATCGTATTTAACAAAAAAAAACAAAGAAATTATTTCCTGACCTTCAGTTGTGATTTTAAAAGTTCCGCTTCTATTTCAACCAATCGTGTTTAATAAAAAAAAACAAATGAAATTATTTACTGACCTTGAGTTGTTGTGATTTTATAAGTTCTGCTTTTGTTTCAATCAATCGTGTTTAACAAAAAAAAACAAAAGAATCATTTACTGACCTTCAGTTGTTGTGATTTTAAAAGTTCCGCTTTTATTTCAACCAATCGTATTTAACAAAAAAAAACAAATGAAATTATTTACTGACCTTGAGTTGTTGTGATTTTAAAAGTTCTGCTTTTGTTTCAATCAATCGTGTTTAACAAAAAAAAACAAAAGAATCATTTACTGACCTTCAGTTGTTGTGATTTTAAAAGTTCCGCTTTTATTCAACCAATCGTGTTTAATAAAAAAAAACAAAGGAATTATTTACTGACCTTCAGTTTTAGTGATTTAAAAGTTCTGCTTTTGTTTCAACCAATCGTGTTTAACAAAAAAAAACAAAGGAATCATTTACTGACCTTGAGTTGTTGTGATTTTAAGAGTTCCGCTTTTATTTCAACCAATCTTGTTTAACAAAAAGAAACAATGGAATTATTTACTGACCTTGAGTTGTTGTGATTTTAAAAGTTCTGCTTTTGTTTCAATCAATCGTGCTTAACAAAAAAAAAGAATCATTTACCGACCTTCAGTTGTTGTGATTTTAAAAGTTCCTCTTTTATTTCAACCAATCGTTTTTAATAAAAAAAACAATGGAATTATTTACTGACCTTCAGTTGTTGTGATTTTAAAAGTTCTGTTTTTGTTTCAACCAATCGTGTTTAACAAAAAAAACAAAGGATTCATTTACTGTCCTTCAGTTGTTGTGATTTTAAAAGTTCCGCTTTTATTTCAACCAATCGTGTTTAACAAAAAAAAAGGAATTATTTACTGACCTTCAGTTGTGATTTTAAAAGTTCCGCTTTTATTTCAACCAATCGTGTTTAACAAAGAAAAACAATGGAATTATTTACTGACCTTGAGTTGTTGTGATTTTAAAAGTTCCACTTTTATTTCAACCAATTGTGTTTAACAAAAAATTTACTGACCTTCAGTTGTTGTGATTTTAAAAGTTCCGCTTTTATTTCAGCCAATCGTTTTTAACAAAAAAAAAACAACAGAATTATTTACTGGCCTTCAGTTGTGATTTTAAAAGTTCTGCTTTTGTTTCAACCAATCATGTTTAACAAAAAAACAATGGAATTATTTACTGACCTTCAGTTGTTGTGATTTTAAAAGTTCTGCTTTTGTTTCAACCAATCGTGTTTAACAAAAAAAACAAAGGAATCATTTACTGACCTTGAGTTGTTGTGATTTTAAAAGTTCTGCTTTTATTTCAGCCAATCGTGTTTAACAAAAAAAACAACGGAATTATTTACTGACCTTCAGTTGTTCTGATTTTAAAAGTTCCGCTTTTACTCCAAAATTGACCCCCCTCCCCTGCCCTCAGAAATGGGGGAACAAAGGGCCTCTGATCCTTCCCCTTGAGGCAGATCCTATTTATTTCCGATTCTGAGTATTTTTGGTTTTCCCTCCAAAATTGACCCCCCTCCCCTGCCCTCAGAAATGGGGGAACGAAGGGCCTCTGAGCCTTCCCCTTGAGGCAGATTCCATTTATTTTCGATTCTGAGTATTTTTGGTTTTCCCTCCAAAATTGACTCCCCCCCCCCTCCCCTGTCCTCAGAAATGGGGGAACGAAGGGCCTCTGAGCCTTTTCCTTGAGGCAGATCCCATTTATTTTCGATTCTGAGTATTTTTGGTTTTCCCTCCAAAATTGACCCCCCCCTCCCCTGCCCTCAGAAATGGGGGAACGAAGGGCCTCTGAGCCTTCCCCTTGAGGCAGATCCCATTTATTTTCGATTCTGAGTATTTTTGGTTTTCCCTCCAAAATTGACCCCCCCCCTCCCCTGCCCTCAGAAATGGGGGAACAAAGGGCCTCTGAGCCTTCCCCTTGAGGCAGATCCCATTTATTTTCAATTCTGAGCATTTTTGGTTTTCCCTCCAAAATTGACCCTCCCCCCTCCCCTGCCCTCAGAAATGGGGGAACGAAGGGCCTCTGAGCCTTCCCCTTGAGGCAGATCCCATTTATTTTCGATTCTGAGTATTTTCGATTTTCCCTCCAAAATTGACCCCCCCCCCCTCCCCTGCCCTCGGAAATGGGGGAACGAAGGGCCTCTGAGCCTTCCCCTTGAGGTAGATCCCATTTATTTTCGATTCTGAGTATTTTTGATTTTCCCTCCAAAATTGACCCCCCCCCCTCCCCTGCCCTCAGAAATGGGGGAACGAAGGGAACGTTAAACTATTTTAAATTGACAACACTGTCCAAACATCACATGTGTATTATACAGTACACAATCACCCCATCTCCCCCAAAACATATTTCAGCCATTTCTAGTTAAAAATTTTTATTTCAAGTAAATCCTTAATAGGATCAAATTCGCGAATCCTACACTCCAATTCGCAAATCTCATTACTCCTTTTTAAATGTCTATAAAACAGTTCTGATTGTAGTGTCCAAGTTTTTAATAACAAAGCCTACACACATGTACACACTATGCTTTCAAAAAACCAGTCTGGTTGAAAAACTTGGAGTTGAAACAAATTTGTGTGGGGAATCCCCCGTTCATACTGTTATTTGTTTTGCAATGTTTAGGAACAGGCGGGGAATCCCTACTCGTTTGGAATGGTACCAACAGGACATAAGCAAATAGCACGCAGTTTTATAACGTGTTTAATCGAGTGTAGTTTTAAGAATGTGTATGTGAACTCATGACCTACATTCATTGTGTAATTGACAACAAAAACAGAAAAAAACCTGTTTGAGGACATTATACACTGCCAAATAACCGCTGGCTGTAGACTATGCCGTGGAAAGCTACCATGGAACGTACCGTACGCAAATAACATAGGAATTGCTATACAGGCGGCAGAATTCCATAGATACTATCTACTCACTTATTACAGCATTGAAACTGAAAACAAAAATTACAGTGAAATGAAGTCTTGAACTGATGATCTTTCAAAAATTAATAACATTAAATATCAAATATTCAGTTTGGTTTTATTTGTACTTTTCAAGACTATTCAAGACACATGCAGTTTTCAGTAAAGCGCCAATGACCTAGTAGGTTTTGGGATTCTACAGTGAGAGAAGGAGGCCTTATCCATACTATTGTTTGTAGTGATTTTTTTTTTCGTTTCAAGCTTAATTTGCATATTCAATTCAAGTTTTACTTGTTTTAAAATTTATTTATTCATTTATATTAGTACCTATTGTATGCTTGTTTGCTATGATTGTTAATTTATTTTCTGTTCGTTTTGGGTTTCATTTATACTTTAATAGCAAAATAATTGTGTTCGTTTTAACCTTCATTTGCATATTCATTTTAAGCTTTACTCGTTTTAAGATTTGTTCATTCACTTATTACAACCTGTTTTTTTGGTACTACATAGTACCTGTATGTTTTTATGCTATGATTGTTTATTTAATTTTTGTTCGTTTTAGATTTAATTTATCCTTTAATAGTAATTCCTGGTCGTTTTGAGTTTGAGTTATTGTAGGTTTTTATTTCATCTGATCTTAAGTTTAATATGGTCTTTACTTTTCTCTGAAAAACTTCTTTTTCGGAAAGTTTTCTTTTAATCAATTTGTTGTAACATGAATATAATCTAACCAAATTTACAACAAAGAGAACACAAATCTTAGAATAAATATACTTGTAATTTTCAACTTAGTTTCAATATTTCAAAATAGCACTTCGCAGCAGCCTGTTCAATTTACTGTAGCAATATTTTAAATTTGGGAATCGATAAATGAATTGCCAATTTATTTCTTGTTCGCTTGAAAGAAGTCTTTAAACTGAAGAAAATATTGATGAAAATGAATCTCATTTTAGAACAATGAAACCAGATAGATTATTAAAAACGTAATGTAATGTAAAATATAATGCGAGTAAGTAAGTTTTATTGCACCAAATCCCATGGTAACACAGAACAAAACCGGAAATTCTCTTCTAAATAATTGACATTACATAAACTAAGAAAAACACAAATCACAAAAAACTACTTCTATGTTCCATTGCCGCGAAGCAATGTTTTTGTAAGGAAACAATTTCAGCGGTATTTAATTTTTAATGAAAAAGAATAAAAAAATTCTAAATCACTCTTTAAAATAGCTCTTAAATAGACTTAAATAAAACAGTAACTCTATACAACTATCAGTAAAAACCGTTTGGTCTTGCCCGCCAAATCCTTTTGATCCTGGCAGATTAAAAATATTCTAAATTCAGAAGCTATTTTTGGTCTAGGCTTTGCTTTGATCTTGAGTTGGAGGGTTTTCAACCTAATAAAAATCCAAACTATAACCAAATTTTGGGAACTTCTCCAATTCTTGATGCATATCATACTAGATTTTACAGACTACCCCTTAATCTCTCTCCAAATAAAGTCCCCACACCATACATAAATAAATAAAAGTAGGTTGATACCATTCTATCTTGAAAACTTCGGACATGGATTCCTTCAGGTAAAGATTTAGTCAGGAGTTTCACTTCTTCTCTATCAGCTCTTAGGAAAGAGTTGTGAGTTTCTGGTTTAGTAATCAGAGGCAACGCTGTAGCGTTGCCTATAGTAAAGGCCACACGGCTCCAATGTTTTATTATTTATTATTATTTTTTTTTTCCCAGAGGCACTTCATATGGAAGGGGTCGTCGTAGAAGCTTCAAAGGGGGCTCATTCGATTGGAAATCGAGAGTTCTAGTGCCATTTTTAATAGTCAAAAATGATTGGAGGGCAACTAGCCCCCCCCCCTCCCACTCCCATCATTCCCCCAAACACATCCAATCAAAATTTTGAGATAGCCAATTTGTTCAACGTAGTTGATTTCCAGATAGAAAATATATTTTTGAGGAGGATACTCCCCCACAACCCTCAGGGCAAGGGTTTTAAGTTATGCCCTGGGGGCATATAAGGTTTTTATAGAAGGCGTTGTCGTAAAAGAGCTAGTGCCCTTTTTAATAGTCGAAAGAGATTGGAGTGTAACTATTCCCCTCCCCCCCCCCCCCGCCCATCATTTCCCCAAACATATCCAACCAAAATTTTCAGATAGCCATTTTGTTCAGCGTAGTTGATTTCCAGATAGAAAATATATTTTTGAGGAGGACACTCCCCCACAACCCTCAGGGCAAGGGTTTTAAGTTATGCCCTGGGCGCATATAAGGTTTTTATAGAAGGCGTTGTCGTAGAAACTTCAAAACAGGCTCATTCGATTGGAAATTAAAGGGTTAGTGCCCTTTTTAATAGTCAAAAGTGATTGGAGTGCAACTAGCCCCTCTCCCCCACGCCCATTATTTCCCCAAACACATCCAATCAAAATTTTTAGATAGCCATTTTGTTCAGCGTAGTTGATTTCCAGATAGAAAATATGTTTTTGAGGAGGACACTCCCCCACAACCCTCAGGGCAAGGGTTTTAAGTTATGCCCTGGGCGCATATAAGGTTTTTATAGAAGGCGTTGTCGTAGAAACTTCAAAACAGGCTCATTCGATTGGAAATTAAAGGGTTAGTGCCCTTTTTAATAGTCAAAAGTGATTGGAGGGCAACTAGCATCCCCCACGCCCATTATTTCCCCAAACACATCCAATCAAAATTTTGAGATAGCCATTTTATTAAGCGTAGTTGATTTTAAGATAGAAAACATGTTTTTGAGGAGGACAATCCCCAAGAACCTTAAGGACAAGGGTTTTAAGTTATGCCCTGGGGGCATATAAGGTTTTTATAGAAGGCTTTTATAGAAGGACCCCAACCATGGACGACCTGCTTTTCGTTTGGCCCTAGACGGCTAGCCGAAGAGGATGATTGACCAACACATCCACGTCCTCGAATAGAGAAGAGGACGTTCGAAAAAAAATTATGGAAAGTACGGACTACATGGGACGGAGTGAAGATTGAAGCTTCGAGGTAGGTGAGGTAGAGAAGGAGTATGTATAACTGGATTAGCCTTAAACAGCTGGCCGCTATCATGAATTTTCCAGCATTAGTACCAATATAGTTACTTCTTTTCTTGTCTACCAATGTAATCAGAAATGTAACTAGCTCAGTTGAATTCAAACGTCAAGCAGAGAGGGTAAAAGAGGGGTCCTACTTCCTCCTTAAAGAAATGATGTCAATGACCCATTTTATTCGACATGATATACCAGTTGACTGACACTTTCAGTGACACTGAATTGTTGCCTTTAGCCTATCATATGCTCTTCTAAGCGAGTATAGGACTTCAAAAAGATTTTAGGGAAGCATTCACTCTTTATCTCCCTTTGTAAATGTAAGTTCTGCAAAGCTTGACTAAGTCCTTGCATAAAATAGTATAACTGTGAAAGAGGCAAAGTGAATTCTTCTCAAGATGTGTCCAAAACTGGAAGTATATTACCCTTTAATCCCCCCCCCCCAAGAAAAATGGCTCTCCGTGTTTTACTTTTTAGTGTACAAACATTTGAAGCCTATCACAGCTCTCATTTATTATATTTCTATTTGTTTTTCAGCTTATATGTCTTTGGAAACGGCTCCTGAATCACATAGATATTATTCAAATATTAATTAAAAAAAACTTTCCGAAAAATAAGTTTTTCAAAGAAAAGTAAAGGCCATTTTAAACTTAAGCTCAGGAGATACAAATACCTGTTAAAATTCAAACTCAAAATGACCAGAAATTACTATTAAAGAATAAATGAAACCCAAAACGAACAGAAATTAAATAAACAATCACAGCAAAAAACATACAACAAGTTATAATATAAATGAATAAATAGATCTTAAAGCGAGTAATGCTTAGATTGAATATGAAAATCAAGCTTAAAACGAAAACAAATATTTTGATATTAAAGTATAAATAAAACTTAAAACGAACAGAAATTAAATAAATAATCAATGCCAACAAACATACAATATATATTAATGTAAATGAATAAATAAATCTTAAAACTAGTGAAACTTAAATTGAATATGCAAATCAAGTTTGAATCGAATAAAAATAACTACAAACAAGAGTTTGGGTATCGTCTCACTGCAGAAGCCTAAAACCTACTGCGTCATTGGCGCTTACTTTCCGATTATTCTTGACTTTAAAAAACGGATCTAGAACTTTCAATTTAAATCGAATGAGGCTTTTTTCAAAGTCTATACGATTACCTCTTTGATAAAAACCTTATATATGAACAATAGACAGCTTGCATAACTTGTGAACAGCGATTGACAACAATGAATGGATTGAAAAAATAGCTCCAATAAGAGGGTTTAGACCATTTCACTTGCTGACACAAAGGGATCACGACTGTTTGGAATTGACCTTAATAGGAATTTGTGTGCCAAAGCAATTTTGCATCTATCACAGAGTATGTGTTTTAACCTTATAATTGGATAATTATATTAGATTTACTATGTGTTCTTCCCATACCAACCCCCTTCCCATAAGTTATAAGCCCCTCTTAATAAGTTATGCCCCAGGGCATAACTTACAACGCCTACCCCTGGGCCCTGGTGGGCTGTGTCGACACCGGAGTTTTTTGTTATCAGAACTTTGAACTATTTTAAAAAATGTCTATCTCAAAATTTTTATCTGATGCATTAAGGGCGTGGAGGAGGGAAAGGGGCTAGTTGCCCTTCAATCTTTTTTGACTCTTAAAAAGTGAACAGGAACTTTCAATTTTCAATCAAATGAGCTCTCTCTAAAGATTATACGAGCATCCCTTCCATAAGAAATAATATGAAGGATTCGGAGAATCCTTAAATTGCAACCCTTGCCCTGAGGGCTTTTAGAAGTTTCTACGACACCGCCTAGAAGTTCCTACGAAAATTAACTACACTGAACAAAATGGCTATCTCAAAAGTTTGATTGGATGTGTTTGGGGAAATGATGGGCGTGGGGGAGGGGGGCTAGTTTCCCTCCAATCACTTTCGACTATTAAAAAGGACACTAGCCATTTAATTTCCAGTCGAATGAGCCTGTTTTGAAATTTCGACGACAACGCTTTCTATAAAAACCTTATATGCCCCTAGGGCATAACTTAAAACCCTTGCCCTGAGGGTTTCGGGGGAGTGTCCTCCTCAAAAATATATTTTCAATCTGGAAATCAACTACGCTGAACAAAATAATGGGGGAATAATGGGCATAGGGGGGGGGCTAGTTGCCCTCCAATCACTTTTGACTATTAAAAAGGGCACTATCCCTTTGAATTTCCAATCGAATGAGCCTTTTTTGAAGTTTCTATGACAAAGCCTTCTATAAAAGCTTATATGCCCCCAGGGCATAACTTAAAACCCTTGCCCTGAGGGTTGTGGGGGATTGTCCTCCTCAAAAACATGTTTTCTATCTTAAAATCAACTACGCTTAACAAAATGGCTATCTCAAAATTTTGATTGGATGTGTTTGAGGGAATGACGGGCGTGGGGGGTGCTAGTTGCCCTCCAATCACTTTCGACTATTAAAAAGGGCACTATCCCTTTGAATTTCCAATCTAATGAGCCTTTTTTGAAGTTTCTACGACAACGCCTTCTATAAAAAAACTTATATGTCCCCAGGGCATATCTTAAAACCCTTGTCCTTAAGGTTCTTGGGGAGTGTCCTCCTCAAAAACATATTTTCTATCTGGAAATCAACTACGCTGAACAAAATGGCTATCTCAAAATTTTTGATTGGATGTGTTTGGGGAAATAATGGGCGTGGGGGAGAGGGGCTAGTTGCACTCCAATCACTTTTGACTATTAAAAAGGGCACTAGCCCTTTAATTTCCAATCGAATGAGCCTGTTTTGAAGTTTCTACGACAACGCCTTCTATAAAAACCTTATATGCGCCCAGGGCATAACTTAAAACCCTTGCCCTGAGGGTTGTGGGGGAGTGTCCTCCTCAAAAATATATTTTCTATCTGGAAATCAACTACGCTGAACAAAATGGCTATCTGAAAATTTTGATTGGATATGTTTGGGGAAATGATGGGCGTGGGGGGGGGGGGGCGGGAGGGGAGGGGAATAGTTACACTCCAATCACTTTCGACTATTAAAAAGGGCACTAGCCCTTTAATTTCCAATCGAATGAGCATGTTTTGAAGTTTCTACGACAACACCTTCTATAAAAACCTTTTATGCCCCTAGGGCATAACTTAAAACCCTTGCCCTGAGGGTTGTGGGGGAGTATCCTCCTCAAAAATATATTTTCTATCTGGAAAGCAACTACGCTGAACAAACTGGCTATCTCAAAATTTTGATTGGATGTGTTTGGGGGAATGATGGGCGTGGGGGGGGGGCTAGTTGCCCTCCAATCATTTTTGACTATTAAAAATGGCACAAGAACTCTCGATTTCCAATCGAATGAACCCCCTTTGAAGCTTCTACGACGACCCCTTCCATATGAAGTGCCTCTGGGAAAAAAATAATAATAATAAATAATAAAACATTGGAGCCGTGTGGCCTTTACTATAGGCAACGCTACAGCGTTGCCTCTGATTACTAAACCAGAAACTCCCAACTCTTTCCTAAGAGCTTATAGAGAAGAAGTGAAACTCCTGACTAAATCTTTACCTGAAGGAATCCATGTCCGAAGTTTTCAAGATTGAACGGTATCAACCTACTTTTATTTATTTATGTATGGTGTGGGGACTTTATTTGGAGAGAGATTAAGGGGTAGTCTGTAAAATCTAGTATGATATGCATCAAGAATTGGAGAAGTTCCCAAAATTTGGTTATAGTTTGGATTTTTATTAGGTTGAAAACCTACCAACTCAAGATCAAAGCAAAGCCTAGACCAAAAAGAGCTTCTGAATTTAGAATATTTTTAATCTGCCAGTATCGAAAGGATTTGGCGGGAAAGACCAAACGGTTTTTACTGATAGTTGTATAGAGTTACTGTTTTATTTAAGTCTATTTAAGAGCTATTTTAAAGAGTGATTTAGAATTTTTTTATTCTTTTTCATTAAAAATTAAATACCGCTGAAATTGTTTCCTTACAAAAACATTGCTTCGCGGCAATGGAACATAGAAGTATTTTTTTGTGATTTGTGTTTTTCTTAGTTTATGTAATGTCAATTATTTAGAAGAGAATTTCCGGTTTTGTTCTGTGTTACCATGGGATTTGGTGCAATAAAACTTACTTACTCGCATTATATTTTACATTACATTACGTTTTTAATAATCTATCTGGTTTCATTGTTCTAAAATGAGATTCATTTTCATCAATATTTTCTTCAGTTTAAAGACTTCTTTCAAGCGAACAAGAAATAAATTGGCAATTCATTTATCGATTCCCAAATTTAAAATATTGCTACAGTAAATTGAACAGGCTGCTGCGAAGTGCTATTTTGAAATATTGAAACTAAGTTGAAAATTACAAGTATATTTATTCTAAGATTTGTGTTCTTTTTGTTGTAAATTTGGTTAGATTATATTCATGTTACAACAAATTGATTAAAAGAAAACTTTCCGAAAAAGAAGTTTTTCAGAGAAAAGTAAAGACCATATTAAACTTAAGATCAGAAGAAATAAAAACCTACAATAACTCAAACTCAAAACGACCAGGAATTACTATTAAAGGATAAATTAAATCTAAAACGAACAAAAATTAAATAAACAATCATAGCATAAAAACATACAGGTTCTATTTAGTACTAAAAAAACAGATTGTAATAAGTGAATGAACAAATCTTAAAACGAGTAAAGCTTAAAATGAATATGCAAATGAAGGTTAAAACGAACACAATTATTTTGCTATTAAGGTATAAATGAAACCCAAAACGAACAGAAAATAAATTAACAATCATAGCAAACAAGCATACAATAGGTACTAATATAAATGAATAAATAAATTTTAAAACAGGTAAAACTTGAATTGAATATGCAAATTAAGCTTGAAACGAAAAAAAAAATCACTACAAACAATAGTATGGATAAGGCCTCCTTCTCTCACTGTAAAATCCCAAAACCTACTAGGTCATTGGCGCTTTACTGAAAACTGCATGTGTCTTGAATAGTCTTGAAAAGTACAAATAAAACCAAACTGAATATTTGATATTTAATGTTATTAATTTTTGAAAGATCATCAGTTCAAGACTTTATTTCACTGTAATTTTTGTTTTCAGTTTCAATGCTGTAATAAGTGGGAAAATTGTTTTTTAATATAATTTGTTTTCAGTGAAGTTCGATGGCGCAGTAGGCTTTAGACTTCTAATGTTAGGGAAGGGGGCAGTATCCAATCTCTTGTTTGTATTAAAAACTATATTTGTCTTGAACAGCGTTGTAATAAGTTACAACGACGTTTTTCAGCGTTGTAATAAGTATAAAAGAAAACAGTTGTAGTTTAATGCGTTTTCAGTAAAGTACCAATGACGCAGTAGGTTTTAGACTTTAACAGTGAAAGAAGGAGGTAATACCCAAACTCTTGTTTGTTGTGATTTTTGTTCGTTTCAAGCTTCATTTGCATGTTCAATTTAAGTTTCACCCGTTTTAAGATTTATTTATTTATTTTTGAAATAAAATATCGTTAATTAGTAATTTTTGGGGGTTGGGTGGACCATGGAGCAAGGGCCAGTGTTCAGCTCCCATAATGTTTGTAATAAATTTTGTTAATAATTTTTTGTAGGGGGGCATGGGGGAGGGCCAGGGGTCAGTTCCCATGATTTTTTGAATTAAATATCGTTATTAAGTTGTTGTTTTTTTTTATTTGGGGGGGGGGGCATGGAGGGAGGTCCAGGGGTCAGATCTCAGGATTTTTGAAGTAAAATGTCGTTAGTAAGCTATTGTTTGTGGGGGACATGGAGGGAGGGCCAGGGGTCAGCTCCCATGGTTTTAAAATAAAATATCGTTAATAAGTTTTTTTGGGGGTGGGGCGTAGGTCCATGGAGAGAGGGCTGGGGTTCAGCTCCAATGATTTTTGAAATAAAGGATCGTTAATAAGTTT
The DNA here is from genome assembly GCA_027921565.1 of Artemia sinica. Lineage (NCBI taxonomy): Eukaryota > Metazoa > Arthropoda > Branchiopoda > Anostraca > Artemiidae > Artemia > Artemia sinica. The sequence continues at coordinate 34,611,661 of CM051256.1, forward strand.
TCCTTTTGGTGGAGTGAGGTTGGGCCATGAAGGGAGTGCCAGGGGTCAGTTCTTATATTTTTGAAATGAAATATCATTAATCAGTTTTGATTATTTTTCGGGGGGAATGAAAGGAGGACCAGGGGTTAGCTTTCGTTATTCATTATCGATATTTTTTTTGAGGGGCGGGGCATGGAGGTACAGGGGTCATCTCCCATAAGTGTTGCAATAAGATATAGTTAATATCTTCTTCTTTTTTTTTTGGGGGGGGGATCGGGCCATGGATGGCCAGGGGCGAGTCTCCATATTTTTGGAATAAAATATCATCAATAAGTTTTTTTGCGGGGGGCGGGGGGTCAAGCTATGGAGGGAGGGCCAGGGGTCAGCTCCCATGATTTTGGAATAAAATATCGTTGATTATTTATTGTTTTTTGGAAGGTTGTCGGGCCATGGAGATATATTACTTTAGAAACAAAATCATGGAAACCTAACCTAGCTCAACCTAACGTAACCTAAACTAACCCCCACCCTCACCGCTGATGTGCAAATGTATAGCCCAAATTATACAAATCCAATGTATTCTGTCTAAGTCCAATGCATTGTATCAGCCATCACTTGTTTTTTTAGCTAATAAACCAGTTTTCTGAGAGGTAACCTAAGCGTAATGTATGCATGTATATATATATAAGTAGAGTAGTAAGTACCATTTCTACCGGTCCTATAGGAAGACATTTCTACCGGTCCAACAGGAAGACATTTCTACCGGCCCTATAGGAATTACCATGCTATTTGCTTACTGCCACAGGACCATGCTATTCTACGATCACCATAGGACCATGCTATTCTACGACCGCCATAGGACCATGCTATTCTAGGAGTTTATGTTCCTTCCTATGCTATTCTAAGGGTTTATGTTCCTTCCTATGCTATTCTAAGGGTTTATGTTCCTTCCCATGCTATTCTAAGGGTTTATGTTCCTTCCTATGCTATTCTAAGGGTTTATGTTCCTTACTATGCTATTCTAGGAGTTTATGTTCCTTCTTATGCTATTCTAAGGTTTTATGTTCCTTCCTATGCTATTCTAGGAGTTTATGTTCCTTCTTATGCTATTCTAGGAGCTTATGTTCCTTCCTATGCTATTCTGGGAGTTTATGTTCCTTCCTATGCTATTCTAGGAGCTTATGTTCCTTCCTATGCTATTCTAAGGGTTTACGTTCCTTCCTATGCTATTCTAAGGGTTTATGTTTCTTCCTATGCTATTCTAAGGGTTTATGTTCCTTCCAATGCTATTCTAAGGGTTTATGTTTCTTCCAATGCTATTCTAAGGGTTTATGTTCCTTCCTATGCTATTCTAAGGGTTTATGTTCCTTCCTATGCTATTCTAAGGGTTTATGTTCCTTCCTATGCTATTCTAAGGGTTTATGATCCTTCCTATGCTATTCTAAGGGTTTATGTTCGTTCCTATGCTATTCTAGGAGTTTATGTTCCTTTCTATGCTATTCTAAGGGTTTATGTTCCCTCCAATGCTATTTGGGGACACTATGTTCCTTCCTACGCTATTCTAACGGTTTATGTTCCTTCCTATGCTATTCTAAGGGTTTATGTTCCTTCCTATGCTATTCCAAGGGATTTATGTTCCTTCCTATGCTATTCTAAGGGTTTATGTTCCTTCCTATGCTATTCTAAGGGTTTATAATCCTTCCTATGCTATTCTAAGGGTATATGTTCCTTCCTATGCTATTCTAAGGGTTTATGTTCCTTCCTATGCTATTCTAGGAGTCTATGTTCCTTTCTATACTATTCTAAGGGTTTATGTTCCTTCCAATGCTATTTGGGGACACTATGTTCCTTCCTATGCTATTATAAGGGTTTATGTTCCTTCCTATGCTATTCTAAGGGTTTATGATCCTTCCTATGCTATTCTAAGGGTTTATGTTCGTTCCTATGCTATTCTATGGGTTTATGTTCCTTCCAATGCTATTCTATGGCATTATGTTCCTTCCCATACTATTTGCTTGATGCTCTACACCTTTTCAAAGAGAGTCAGTACTCCCTCACATGGTATACACTTCAGTTTCGCGTGCACATTGCAAAAAGCGAGATATTTTTTTGTACAATTGCCTTAACTCGAGAGTAGTTTGATTAAGAATGTAACATGTCTAGAATTGATGCCTATATGCTGTTGAATCATTTACCAAAAAAATAACTCTATTTACAAAAAAAGGGTTTAGCATTTGCGAATTGAACTCTATGAACGATATTAATTAATGTTTGAATAATAGGAGCGTGAATGATTCTAATTAGTGATTGTATCGTATTAAGGTGGAGAAAAAAAGGATAAGGGATTCGCGAATTGGACTCTACGAACGATATTAATTGAATAATAGGAAAAAAAAACAGAGCTAGATAGTATTTGCGGATTGGATTGTATGAAGGTGGAGAAAAAAAGGGTTAAATTGATTAGCAGTTAAGGTAACACCGAAGGGCTTGTTAACTCAGGCAATTTGTTATAAATTTGAGACAACATAAATCTATGAAAATGGTTAATGATGATAGAATGACATTGTGAATTGACCTAGCTCTACCTCTCCGATTTGTTCTGTATAATACACAAGTGGTGTTTGAACAGTGTTGTTAGTTTAAAATAGAGTCTAACGTTATCGTATACTAAAAAGTTGATACTAAGAGAGATGTAGATGGCAAGAAAAGAATTTTAATAATGAAATTCAGAACAAACCTTAGAAATCCTTGCAAATCAAGTAGTAAGGTGTATGTGAGTACGAACCATCAAGGATCATAAGCACCAACGACCCTAACCAGCAGAGACATCAACCCCCCAAAGGTCCCCTATCCCCAAACTAAAGGGCGCCCCCCTCCCCTCCAACTTTTTGCCCTCCCCCCATTTTTTTGAATTTTTTTTTAAGTTTTTTTTTAAATTTTGTTATATTATTTTTTTTTAACATGATATATTTTTTCACCTTTTTTTAAATCTCCAAATCATATCAGAAAAATAGAATGGCCCTTTTGATTTAAATTTTAAAATATGTTCTTGTGCATACCCATGCTCCTATTGATGAGGACTGATGGTTCTAATTCAGTATTTTTTTCATGAAAGCAAACTATTTTTTTTAACTAATTTCTTTTGGACTTCGAAATTATTCAAATTTTTTTTAACAACTCTAAATCATATCAGAAAAATAGAATGACACTTTTGATTTAAATTTTAAAATATATTCTTGTGTATACCCATACTCCTATTGATGAGGACTGATTGTTCTAATTCAATATTTTTTTCATGAAAGCAAGCTATTTTTTTTAACTAAATTTTTTTTGGACTTCGAAATTATTCAACTTTTTTTTACATCTCTAAATCATATCAGAAAAATAGAATGACACTTTTGATTTAAATTTTAAAATATATTCTTGTGCATACCCATACTCCTATTGATGAGGACTGATGGTTCTAATTCAATATTTTTTTCATGAAAGCAAACTATTTTTTTTAACTAATTTTTTTTGGACTTCGAAATTATTCAACTTTTTTTTACATCTCTAAATCATATAAGAAAAATAGAATGGCACTTTTGATTTAAATTTTAAATATATTCTTGTGCATACCCATACTCCTATTGATGAAGACTGATGGTTCCAATTCAATATTTTATTGTTCATAAAAAACAAACTATTTTTTTAACTAGATTTTTTTTGGACTTTGAGATTATTCAGCTTTTTTTTACATCTCCAAATCATATCAGAAAAATAGAATGGCACTTTTGATTTAAATTCTAAAATATATTCTTGTGCGTACCCATACTCCTATTGATAAGGACTGATGGTTCTAATTCAATATTTTTTTCATGAAAGCAAACTATTTTTTTTAACTAAATATTTTTTGGACTTCGAAATTATTCAACTTTTTTTTACATCTCTAAATCATATCAGAAAAATAGAATGACACTTTTGATTTAAATTTTTAAATATATTCTTGTGCATACCCATACTCCTAATGATGAGGACTGAAGGTTCTAATTCAATATTTTTTTTGATAAAAAACAAACTATTTTTTTAACTTCATAATTATTCACTTTATTTATTTGTTTTATTTATTTTTTTTGTACGTATCTTAAAATGACAAAATATGCTTACGGCTCTAACAATTGTACTCTATGTTTGTTCAGAGACACGATGTGGCTTTCCCACTGGTACTCTATGGCCGGTTATGGACACTACCTAGTCTATTGCATGTATTAAATCAGTATTTTTTACGCAGTGGAACGACAAATACATATGTCATATCTTTAAAAAAGTGAAGATGGAGCATTTTAATAAAGCGTCATAATTTCCTTAATTAAATTTCTGTATTGTGTATCCAAGAGGTGAATTCAAGAAAGAGTTTGTTACTTACTTACTTACAATTTTTTCATAATGACATATCCAACAACGGATGTTGATAAATAATTTATTCATTCTGATACCAAGATTTTGTCAATGTTATCCTATGTGTCTGACAATAGATGTATGTAAATTCCTTTTCTTACATCTCCGATGTTTTATTAGACATTCTAAACGTTTGATATGCTAGCTTACTCTAAAAATAATGAACACATAACAATGTAATGCATAATATATTTTTAATGAAATAATGCTATGTAGAATATTAATACGAAAATATATTATGATACATTATTAATATCAATGATCAACTTTGGATATTTTGAATCTGTTCCATAAAATAGTTCACCGTGTTCTCTCTTGATATTGTAGCTATTTTCTTCTCTTAGTTTGTAATCAGTAGAATAATCGTTATTCCATTTTGTGTCATACACAATTTTTACTGGTGTGTCATCAACAGGCTCAATATGCTTTTCGTCTTTCGTATTATTCGGTTCATTGACTGTTTGATCAATGGCAGTAACTTCTACTGGTGCTTTGTTTTTCATCGATTTATCTTTATATAGTACATAGTGATATTTTCTGCCAATGCCCTTTTTATTTTTCTGGCAATTTCACTGTCTATTATCATATTATTTTTACACAGGTAACAGTTTCGGCACGTAGACAAGATATGGTTTATGATATTAGTAGAAGAGTAGGCCTTTATTTTTTTGACCTTCCGTTGAATGCTAATACCCGAAAGCTGACGATTGGATGTATCAGTAGGTAATGTGTTACCTGCAACAGTAGCAAGGAGTTATCCTCTATCATCAACGATTATTTTTATGTTGGCATTCTCTTTGAGTGCAATCATCTCTGGAGATCTCAATCTCGCATATCCACCAACATAAGAGTTGAATTTTTTCGGTACTCCAAAGAAATTTAATTCCTTACTGTCATGACAATGCATGCATACATTTCCAATAGTACTACCACTTGTACTTGTTTTATAGTTTAAATACTTCTCCTTGTCGGCATTCAATGCTACAATAACATTGTCATGTGAACACACTTTATTAAAATGCTCCATCTTCACTTTTTTAAAGATATGACTTATGTGTTTATCGTTCCACTGCGTAAAAAATACTGATTTAATACATGCAATAGACTAGGTAGTGTCGATAACCGGCCATAGAGTACCAGTGGGAAAGCCACATCGTGTCTCTGAACAAGCATAGAGTACAATTGTTAGAGCCGTAAGCATATTTTGTCATTTTAAGATACGTACAAAAAAAATAAATAAAACAAAAAAATATAGTGAATAATTTCAAAGTTTAAAAAAAATAGTTTGTTTTTTATGAAAAAATATTGAATTAGAACCTTCAGTCCTCATCATTAGGAGTATGGGTATGCACAAGAATATATTTTAAATTTAAATCAAAAGTGCCATTCTATTTTTCTAATATGATTTAGAGATGTAAAAAAAAGTTGAATAATTTCGAAGTCCAAAAAAAATTTAGTTAAAAAAATATTTTGCTTTCATGAAAAAAATATTGAATTAGAACCATCAGTCCTCATCAATAGGAGTATGGGTATGCACAAGAATATATTTTAAAATTTAAATCAAATTTGTCATTCTATTTTTCTGATATGATTTAGATATGTAAAAAAAGCTCGAAGTCCAAAAAAAATTTTAGTAAAAAAAAATTGTTTGTTTCTTATGAAAAATTAAATATTGAATTAGAACCATCAGTCTTCATCAATAGGAGTGTGGGTATGAACAAAAAAATATTGAACATTTAAATCAAAAGTGCCATTCTATTTTTCTTATATGATTTAGGGATGTAAAGAAAAGTTGAATAATTTCGGAGTCCAAAAAAAATTTAGTTAAAAAAATAGTTTGCTTTCATGAAAAAAATATTGAATTAGAACCATCAGTCCTCATCAATAGGAGTACGGGTATACACAAGAATATATTTTAAAATTTAAATCAAAAGTGTCATTCTATTTTTCTGATATGATTTAGAGATGTAAAAAAAAAGTTGAATTATTTCGAAGTCCAAAAAATATTTAGTTAAAAAAAAATAGTTTGCTTTCATGAAAAAAATATTGAATTAGAACCATCAGTCCTCATCAATAGGAGTATGGGTATGCACAAGAATATATTTTAAAATTTAAATCAAAAGGGTCATTCTATTTTTCTGATATGATTTATAGATTTTAAAAAAAGGTGAAAAAATATATCATGTTAAAAAAAATAATATAAAAAAAGTTAAAAAAAACTTAAAAAAATTCAAAAAAATGGGGGGGGGCCAAAAAGTTGGAGGGGGGGGGCGTCCTTCTAGTTTGGGGATAGGGGACCTTTGGGGGGTTGATGTCTCTGCTGGTTAGGGTCGTTGGTGCTTATGATCCTTGATGGTTCGTACTCACATACACCTTACTACTTGATTTGCAAGGATTTCTAAGGGTAGTTCTGAATTTCATTATTAAAATTCTTTTCTTGCCATCTAGATCTCTCTTAGTATCAACTTTTTAGTATACTATAACGTTAGACTCTATTTTAAACTGACAACACTGTTCAAACACCACTTGTGTATTATACAGAACAAATCGGAGAGGTAGAGCTAGGTCAACTCACAATGTCATTCTATCATCATTAACCATTTTCATAGATTTACTTTGTCTCAAATTTATAACAAATTGCCTGAGTTAACAAGCCCTTCGGGGTTACCTTAACTGCTAATCAGTTTAACCCTTTTTTCTCCACCTTCATACAATCCAATTCGCAAATACTATCTAGCTCTTTTTTTCCTATTATTCAATTAATATCGTTCGTATAGTCCGATTCGCGAATCCCTTATCCTTTTTTTCTCCACCTTCATACGATACAATCACTAATTAGAATCATTCACGCTCCTATTATTCAAACATTAATTAATATCGTTCATAGAGTTCAATTCGCAAATGCTAAACCCTTTTTTTGTAAAAGAGTAATTTTTTTGGTAAATGATTCAACAGCATATAGGCATCAATTCTAGACATGTTACATTCTTAATCAAACTACTCTCGAGTTAAGGCAATTGTCCAAAAAAACATCTCGCTTTTTGCAATGTGCACGTGAAACTGAAGTGTATACCATGTGAGGGAGTACTGACTCTCTTTGAAAAGGTGTAGAGCATCAAGCAAATAGTATGGGAAGGAACGTAATCCCATAGAATAGCATTAGAAGGAACATAAACCCTTAGAAAAGCATAGGAACGAACATAAACCCTTAGAATAGCATAGGAAGGAACATAAACCCTTAGAATAGCCTAGGAAGGAACATAAACCCTTAGAATGGCATAGGAAGGATTATAAACCCTTAGAATAGCATAGGAAGGAACATAAACCCTTAGAATAGCATAGGAAGGAACATAAATCCCTTAGAATAGCATAGGAAGGAACATAAACCCTTAGAATAGCATAGGAAGGAACATAGTGTCCTCAAATAGCATTGAAAGGAACATAAACCCTTAGAATAGCATAGAAAGGAACATAAACTCCTAGAATAGCATAAGAAGGAACATAAACCCTTAGAATAGCATAGGAAGGAACATAAACCTTAAGAATAGCATAGGAAGGAACATAAACCCTTAGAATAGCATTGGAAGGAACATAAACCATTAGAATGGCATTGGAAGGAACATAAACCCTTAGAATAGCATAGGAAGGAACATGAACCCTTAGAATAGCATAGGAAGAAACGTAAACCCTTAGAATAGCATAGGAAGGAACATAAACCCTTAGCATAGGAAGGAACATAAACTCCTAGTATAGCATCGGAAGGAACATAAGCTCCTAGAATAGCATAGGAAGGAACATAAACTCCTAGAATAGTATAGGAAGGAATATAAACCCTTAGAATAGCATAGGAAGGAACATAAACCCTTAGAATAGCATAGGAAGGAACATAAACTCCTAGTATAGCATCGGAAGGAACATAAGCTCCTAGAATAGCATAGGAAGGAACATAAACTCCTAGAATAGCATAGGAAGGAACATAAACTCCTAGAATAGTATAGGAAGGAATATAAACCCTTAGAATAGCATAGGAAGGAACATAAACCCTTAGAATAGCATGGGAAGAAACATAAGCCCTTAGAATAGCATAGGAAGGAACATAAACCCTTAGCATAGGAAGGAACATAAACTCCTAGAATAGCATGGTCCTATGGCGGTCGTAGAATAGCATGGTCCTATGGCGGTCGTAGAATAACATGGTCCTATGGCAGTAAGCAAATAGCATGGTAATTCCTATAGGACCGGTAGAAATGTCTTCCTGTAGGACCGGTAGAAATGTCTTCCTATAGGACCGGTAGAAATGGTACTTACTACTCTACTTATATATATATATACATGCATACATTATGCTTAGGTTACCTCTCAGAAAACTGGTTTATTAGCTAAAAAAACAAGTGATGGCTGATACAATGCATTGGACTATACAATGCATTACACAGAATACATTGGATTTGTATAATTTGGGCTATACATTTGCACATCAGCGGTGAGGGTGGGGGTTAGTTTAGGTTACGTTAGGTTGAGGTAGGTTAGGTTTCCATGATTTTGTTTCTAAAGTAATATATTATCATCGTGTTTTGTTGTTTTTCATTGGTATTAACCTTACTTCCTTTTTAAGGGCCTGTTTCCAATAACCGACAAGTACCTATTTCCTTTTCTACACTGGACCAGAAATATCAAATGTTAACAATCTTTGGCTGCCCTGACAACGGGGACCAACGAGGACCCAGGTAGTCATGAACTTTTATTTTACACGAACAGCAACTCCAAAACTCAGTATTAAAATGAGCCCAACGGTTTTTACAAAACATTCCCCAAAATTTACAATATACGATTTTCTTATAAAAAAAAAATATCAACTTAAAGGTTATCAATTCAATTTCTGAACTTATTTATTACAGGGTTACTTGACAAACATAGCCATTTATTTCTATGACATATAACTTCCGTATAGATTTATTTTAAGCCTCCACCTCACTCCACAAAGACAGACAAGACAAACATACATCAGGCATGTCACCCTTCATTTCGTCTCCAAAGGAATAGCGTTACTAAGTGAAAACAAAAAATTGGCGTGATTTAGAGAGAGGTTAAATAAGGACCACGGAAAGATTTCCTAGGTGTTGACCTGGCAAGGCTGTACGCTAAAAGCTGGCGACAAGTTTTTTCTTCTAGTCTGTTGATGACCTAAGTTTCAATTGTAAATTCAACTAAAGTAATAGAGATACTCCTTATTTTATTTTGTGATGGTTATTTTGTGAGGTTGTGATGGCCTACATAACTGAGGCCATCACAACCTCTACAATAGGATTTTCTTATCGATAAATACATTACTTTAAATACATTGAAGTACTTCATATAAATAGAAAAAGAAAAAATATTACCATTTAAAATTGTGTAGAGAGAAGCATTTTAATTAATTCCCACTCCCCCCTATCTCTTTCAACATTTATCTGAAACGTCATGAAGAGTAAGCAGTTTGTCCATTAAAATGTACTTTTGTAGGAATACACCCTACCCCCACCTAAGCAATGACTCACCCCCCCCCCTTCATTCTAGCTAATACGCAATTGCAGATCAAAAAACGTATCCTAATTTCGTTACAAATAAAGCGAATCAACTTGGTTGAATCCAGTACTGCCACCGTGTGGCATTTCTTCTTTTGCAACTGGAAAGCCTAAAATATAGTTATTGATACTTTTAAATCAATTAGCTTCTCTAAATATAATAATAACTATAATATATTTATATATAATTATAACTATAATTATATAACTATATAACTATATTATAATTATAACTATATATAACTATATAACTATAATTATAGTTATATATAACTATAATAACTATAATGTACGTAAAATTCATCTAAGTCACTACTACCTCCATCAGTCGGTTCTATTGGGGCGTTGCCTTTCTAAATGCGTCTCTACTCCTTCTCCTAATACGACCATATATAGCCATAGGCAATATATACAAAAGTAAGTTGATTTTGTGAATTTTTATTACTTTTTTAGCTTAGTTCTTATTAAAAATTAGTTCAAAAATCAAAATGTTATCAATTTGAAAAAAAAATCCAGCAAACTTTTTTATTTGACTTAGGGCTATATCTAGCCAAATCGAGAGTGAGAGACTGGGATGCAATTACAATGTCAGTTATTATATTTAGAAAAACTATTGAACGGAGAATTAATCGGTAATTTCTTTCTTCTGTCTAATTTCTGTCCAATACTATAGATTCGCTCATTCTAGTTTATCCACTCTTCTAAATAAAACTGTATAATAATAAATTTCCTATTCAGGACATTTAGAAATTTCTTTTTAAATAATTTTTAGATTTGCTTCCAGTTTAACTGCATCCCAGTTCTCCAAGTTGTAAACCAACTTAAAAGGACTCAGATTTCAAATTCAAAATTCGAAGGAAACGCAATTTTCCTACTTCTCTTCAGCTTTTACTCAGGGTATATGTAAGTTCGTCACCTAGACAAAGAGTCCGAGGGGTATAATATCAACGGTATCTTTGAGAAGTTGCAGATAAGGAAAAATCGGTTTTAATTTTAATTCAAAGTTCAAAAGCACCCTTTAACGCATGCATGCCTTCCTGAACTTCATACAGATTTTTATCAAAATTATATATTCCGGTTTTTTCAGAGGGCCAATTCAGGGAAACTTGAAATAGGGAGAGATATTTTTCAATTTTCTAAATGAAGATGAAAGAACAGTATTTTCCAAAACCTAGGAAGGGGGTAATATTTTCGATTATCTCAATGGAAATACCAAAACAAAGTTGTTTTTAAAAATCTAGGGGGCAATTCACACCTTCCCCTCAATTAGTACTTCTGAGCTCTTCCAAAAATAGTCTAATTTTGCTATTTCGGGCTATGAATTAAGTCTCTTAAAATGTCAATCCACATAGAAGGGGGGGGGGGGGGTAGGAATTTATTAAAGTGGTAAAAAAGGCACAGTTAATCAAAACAATGACGGAAAAAAATAAGTCCCTAAACGTACAGCATGTGTCCCTTATTTACAAAAATTGATTTTCAAACATATTCTCCTCTTTATTTTGAAGAAAGTAGCTAAGCGATGTGAAAAAAACTTTCTGAAATTAGCTTAATTATTCTAAAAACTCTGAAAGTTTTATTGAACTAACTCAGCAGCTTTCTTTAAAATACATAGCAAAATTCTTCCTGGTAAGCGATTTGTTTAGCCTTAGAGCATATAGATGTATATATAACCCAATTAAAAAAAAATCAAAGATAGCACAAAAAACGAATAGAAAACGAAAGAAAATACATCACGAAAATATTAAATAAATGACGGGATGATGACTTAACAACCATTACATCAACATCAAAAAATTTATAAGATCAAACAGAATCAATTAACCGGATAAAAAGGGTTCAGCCACAGACATGCATCACAGATAGGTATACGTAAATGGTGATGCAGAGTAAGGGCTATGGCATTCTCAAGAGGAAAAGCTATTAGAACTTTTGACTATTTCGAACAAAATCTTTTTTCTTCAAAATTTCGATAAGCACTGAGGGAGGGTATCTAAAAAGGGCTGGGGGGGGGGGGCTGGTTGCACTCCAGTCACTCTTCAATGGTCCCTCAACTTACCATTAAAGTTTCAACTTAATACACCAAGCCGTTCCTTAGATATTGCTGATAAACCAGACAGCTGACATGCACGTAATGTCTTTTAATTGTGTTTGGGATTCCTCTCAACATTTCCTTTCAGCTTCACCTTAACACCCTGAGCCTTTTTCGAGACCCATGACCAAACATACCCCTATTTCCCTGTAAAAACTTTATATAGAAACAATGGGCAACTTGCATAACTTACAATTCTTGTCCCAGGGACTGTTGCGGGTCAGGTAATCCCCCGAGGCATATTTATTTGGCCTTTAGACTGTTTTGAACTCTAGACTATTTTTTGGATAACCTCCAAAGTTTAAATGATCACTACTTCCATGTGAAGTGGCTCTGGGAAAGAAAAAAATAAAAACACAATGAAGCCTTATGACTCTCTACCGTAAGCAACGCTAAAGCGTTACCTCTGATAGCTATATATGAACAGTAGCGAAAAGTTTCTCCAAGAATGACCCACATCATAGCGCGCAAAGTGGGAAGTTCCCAGTACGTCAGAGCAATAGTTTCTGTTGCTACTTGGCATTCGATCAGATCATTCTCGTTGTAATATGCTAATCCTTTGTCTTTGCGCGTGCGCAAAGATTCCGAGTCACGAAAGGAGGTCTAGATTGAAGGATTATATGACCCCATGGGGTCTTTATTTGACAAATTTCAGATTTTTTTTTAAGGGAAACTACGATTCAAATATGATACTAATATACGTCAGGAAAACTTTTATAGATAATTGGACAGTATTTTCTCGCCACTGTGTTGAACAAAGAGGATGCATTTTTAAAAACGGGAATATTTTTTGTTATATGGCCGGCAAAATGAAATGTCACTGCTTTCTTTGTAATTTCCGGCCGGAATTTTTTTAAATCAATATTTTTGGTGAATAATTTCTTTAGTTCAAACCATGGCACTGGTGAAAAAAGATTATTATCAACAAAGTTTATACCACAGATTTCGCCAGCCCTTTTAATGCTAGAAACAGAACGATTAAAATAGCACAATTCATTGACAGCCTTTTTAATTATTTTTGCCCCAAGAAGTGTGTAATCACCGCGGTTGTATTTTACATTCCCAAGTATTTCATAGATTTTTGCCAAAAGAGGCGAGGTTTTGTCGAATCTGAGAACACCATTCCCTTGATTTTTTAACATAAACGAACCAAAGTTTAGTGCTGATTTCATAAGAATCATATCAATATCAAGGTATAGGCCACCATGTTTTTTCAACAAGGCTATTCTTGACAAATCGGCAATATGCTCGACTAGAGGCTTTATTCGGAAATTCTTAACTGTGTAAACTTTCTCCAAATGAGTGTTCAAAAAAAGTTCATCCAAGTTCAATTTCTTAATATATAAATTTTCAGAGGCTTTCATCCAGTGGGAAGTGGTACCATTAAACCCAGTCATATAAACTACAACTGGGTAGCCACTATGTGCTGAAATCGCGGCTTCAATTGCACATATTTGTCTAAACGATAAGTCTGGTCTTCCACTAACTTCGATGAAGAATGTAGCATTAGTATAGTTTATGACCCGTGAATTTCCTGGTGAATCTTCATTTCGAAATTTAATTGGCAATGATGCTGCAATATCTTCAGCAGAATATAAAAGATTTCTAAGATCAGCAGAGTATTGTTCTTGAAATTGATTGTAGTAGACACAGCTAAACAACAGCGTCGACAAAACCGTAGTAAGTATAGGCCGTCTCTTGATCGACATTGTTCTGAGCTTCAAGAAAAAGCAGTTTCCTTCAGCATGCATCGAACATCAGCAGCTTAACATTAATGATATTGCCCCAAATGACCTAAAATTAAATAATATCTGAAATGTTGAAACACAAAATAGGCACTGATTTAGTACTTTTTTTCTCCAAAAATTTTATAAAATGCTAAATATGACTTAAGAAAATTGTCCTTTTATAGTTTAAATTGAAATTCTAAGACTAATGATTTCTTTAAAAAAATATTTCTTCATTTAAACACATTAATAAGAACAAATTCTTTATGTTCAACCCCACCCCCCTAAAGCGACACAGGAAAAAAGGAGCCAAGGAACGAACCCAAGAAAATAATAAAAATTCAACTGAATTATTTACTATACTTTTTATAAAATAAATTTAAAAAACAACTTTTTCCACAAGAGGAGTTTTAAAAGAAAAGTGGAGCTACATTGTCTAACACGAGCAGAAATTAAGTCAAATAGTAACTCAAGGGTAAAAGGAACATAAATACGAAACAAAAATACATATAAAACTAATAAAGAATAAAAAACACAATCAATAAATAGACGAAACCCCAAAGAAACAGATACTTCAGTGAATAAACAAGTCAAACTGAACACGACCAGAAACTTCCACAAACAAAAGTAGGGCTAACGTCCCTTATGCCTTCTAAAACCAAAACGTCATTTGCGCTAGACTGAAAAAAAATTTATTTTTAGCTGTGTTTTTATATGTCATAACATCAACAAAAAAAAAGAGAAAAAAAATCACCATAACAGCAAAGATTACTGTAAAAAAAAACTATTGAAATGTGTATTGACAGTCTAATACATATTGATACTGATTCGTGAAAGTATCAGCAATTTTGTATTTATTACTAAATAAAAAACCAGTAATTTTAACTGAAAGTAAGTAGCGACATTAAAACTTAAGACGAGCAGAAATTATTTCGTATATGAAATAGGCTGTCCCCTCCTCGACGCCCCGCTCTTTACGCTAAAGATTGCTTCTTTGTCCCAATTCTCTTTTTAAAGTAATAAAAACTTTAGCGTTAAGAGCGGGGCGTTGAGGAAGGGACAGGTCCTCTTATATAAGGAATAATTTCTGTTCGTTTTAAGTCTTAATGTCGCTCCTTACTTTCAGTTAAAATAAAATTAGTTTTTTAATTTAATTTCTGAACGTTTTTCAACTAATGTAGGTTCGAATTTGGCTCACTGTACATGAACAGTTACAACGTAATTTGCATATTCATTTTGACAAAGTTTTCCCCAGCGCAAAATTCCCTCTGTGAAGTTCACCTCCAGAAACTACCCTCCAAGTGTGAAAATCTCACAGTATAAAACCAAAATTATTTATTATGTGTATAAGGGGCTGTCCTTTTATACAATTCCAGGTAATCTGGCCCCCTTCCATGTAAAACTCCTTCCCCTTACGGAAAGTCCCTCCTCTTAAAGTGTTTCCCACATAAAATACCCCCAACAAGAAATTCCCCTAAGGCAATTTCATTCTAGCTGAAAATCACCCCTGGAAAATTTCTCGCAGACGATTCCGGCTGAAAATACTTTCTTAGCCCACTTTCATTTGAAAGAGACATTAATTTCTGATTATTTTTAAAATCATGCCGGAAATTTTCCCTCTGTGGAAAATTCTCACAAAACACCCTCCCCTAGTAGAAAGGTGCTCGCAAAGAAAATTCTCTCTGGAGAATTTATCCGGTGGAACACTAACCCATAGAGAATTTCTTCCGCGTAAAATCCCCCCCCCTCACTTACGAAAAGATACTCTAGACCGGTAAATATTTTTCCTGGACAATTCCAATTAATATCGCCACATCCAGGATTGAGTCGGCAAAGAGAAAGTAAGACAAATAAGACCAATTTTTGTATAGGAATCTTGGCTAATTCCCCCAGTGTAAAATTTCCGTTAGAAATTTCACCCCCGGGAACTTACCTCCCCACGAAAAATTATCCCCTTAGAAAATCCCCCACCAGAGAATTCTCTCCCTCCGCGGAAAGTGTCTGTTTAATTCCCAATAAGAAATGCTATACGTAAACAATGGGCAAATTTTCGGCTTAAAAACTTTTCCCCTAGGGGCTGCTGGGGTTATATTATCTTCAAAGACTTATTCACTGGGATTTTCGACTATGCTGAACAAAATGGCTATTTCAGAGTTTTGATCTGGTGACTTTTGGGAAAAAAGGTGGGTGGGAGGGGCCAGTTGCCCCCCAATCTTTTTGGTCACTTAAAAAGGGTAGTGAAACTTTTAAATTCAGTTTGAATAAACGCTTTCTCGATATTCTAGGAATATTGATTCGATGCGATCACCCCTGGGAAAAACAAACAAACCAATGAAAAATAACAATAATGAACACGCAACCGTAATCTTTCTTCTGGCCAAAAAAAATCTGCATTTTTGCGGATGGAAGCTTAAAACTTCTACGTCAGGGTTCTTGGATACGCAGAATCTAATGGTTCGATTTTCATTAAGATTTCTTGCTTTTTAGGTGATGTTCACTCCCTTTTTTGAAAGTCAGGCAAATTTTCTCAGTCTCGTAGCTTTTTAATACTAAACTTAATGAATCTTATATACGTGGAATCAACATAATTAGCCGATTCTTTTGATACATCTATCAATATCAAAATTCTATTTTTTAGAGTTTTGGTTACTACTTAGTCGCATCGCTCCTTACTTACAGTTTGTTACCACGAACTGTTCGATCGTTATAAAATAGAAAATGTTCAATTATGTATTTTGTCTTCACTAAAGCCATTACCGTACTGGTTTTGAAAAACAGAGAATAAAGTGCAACCTTTTTCTCGAGGCATTGCTGTGCAAAAGTTAAAGCTTGATGTGAAGACTTGGGTTTGAGGGTTTGGGTTTGGGTTTGAAGACTGGGGTTTGGGTTTGAGGGCTGGTAATCCTCCTCGGATTTAAGATAAAAATGGGTATGAAAGACGAACAAAAATAAATAAAAAGCTTTCTGAGATGAAATAAAGAGCGACATTATAACTTAAAACAAACGAAACTATTCCTTATATGTAGGGCTTTGCACTAAGATTTTATCGTGCTTTAAAAAAACAACAACAAAGAAACTTCTCGCTCCATTTCAATAGCCCTTGTCTTTGAGCAGTTACTTTTAACGATTTGGTACAAAAATATAACTTTGGCTTAACGGGCAAGGGGCTTAGAAGGGAACAGTCCCCTCATATACAGAATAATTTCAATTTGTCTTAATTTTTAATGTCACTCTACTTTCATTGGAAAAAGCTTGTTTTTCCTGTAATAAAATCGGATTGACAGTATATGATAAAAAGTAAATTTATACAGTTGACACCAGAAATTATACACTTGGAAATAAGTATTGTTTCAATCAATTCACCCATTAAACTCGTGTGTAAAGAGCAGAATAAGAGGAGGCCTCAACCTCCACCCTAATATATATGATTCTGCTTTAAGACGGTAGTTTTAATGTCGCTGCTTACTTTCATGCAAACAATAAATAATAGAATAAATAAATTCATGAAATAAATATACAAAATTATAATAAAATATAAAATAAATAAAAAACAAGTTTTTGATTTAAGAAACGAATAAAATTATTCGTAAGGTCAAATTGAAATAGTGTAATTCAATTTTCTGTTATAAATAGCGAGAACTATGCAAACCCACAAGAACCTAGTGCAACCTGATATCTGCAGCTACAAGCAGTAAACAAAATTTCCTTTTTCGCACTGTACTCTGGGTAGAAGATCAGCGACCTGTAGGGTTAATTTTAGGTTTTTCTGTTTCAATAAATTGCAATGCTCAAATACATAAAAAAAAACTCTTGAATATCTGGGCTTTATTTGTCAAGGCCTGAATGCTAAGCGATGGACATGGGCTAGATTGGGACCCCATGTGAAAATGAAAAAAAATATTGTTGGTATGTGTGTAACCTGAATGCTAAGCGTAGATCGGGACCCCATGTGAAAATGAAAAAAATATTGTTGGTATGTGTGTGGCGCATAAATGGTTACCGCTAGGGAAACAGTCTAACCGTTCACGGCTTTAGGCATACGTGAATAAGTTCTAAGGCACGAGAGGAAGTTAGGACAATTTTTGGAGGCGCCCACCTCACCTGCCCTGAGTCATCTGCCCACAGAGATAACTTGGAATTTAGTACCTACAGTTAAGGAAAGTCAATCAAGATTTTGCCGCTGTCATGTCTTACGGTTCTGGTAACTCCCTATTTGTCGAACCATTCCCTAAAACTGTTTGTGGATCAATTGTCAGGGGTCAATGTAGATCTTAAGGGCTGGGCACACGTAGCTGATTTCGGGAACTGATTTCCAAATTATCGCCGGTTTTAAAAGAAATCGGCGTCGATTTGAGCTTGAAAAATTTTTAGTTTTCGGTGCAGATTTACAAATTCAGCACCGATTTTCGTCATGATCATCACAAAAAAAATAGGGATACAAATAAATAATCAGCCAGAGGTATCTGTGGTGAAAGACCCCACTGAGCTGAGAACTAAACTGAGAACTAAGCTGAGATCAATCAAGCAACTATTAATAAACTCCAGTTGAATATTTATGTTCATGATTTTTTGTTTTGAAAATTTTGCGCAATAAATTTTTCTTTCAACAAATTTTCTTACCGCTATCGTTTGTCTACTGATGCTGAAATCGGTTCCCGAAATCAGCTACGTGTGCCTAGCCCTTTAAAGTAAAAGCGTGATGTACTTAGCCTGCCTACTGATCCTCCCTTTGAGTGTGTTGTAAGTGGTTTTCGGAAGTTGTAGCAGGATTTTGGAACTCTCAGATACACCCTTTAGGCGTAGAGGCCGTTTTAGGGGGGAAAAAGATGAAACACTTGTTCTGGGCATACAAATTTTAGGAGTCCGGAATTTGAAATAAATAATCTAGCGGTTATGACCATTTTGTAATTTATTTTTATTAAAATAAAGTAGAGGGCACAGTTGGCAAGATTTTGCTAATAAATGAAAATTTTGTTAAAATTTGACTAAATTTTTTCGGGGACTTGGGAATGGGCGCTAATCAAGAAGGCCAGAACCACCACTGTTTAGGCATGACAGAAACGATTCTTAGACTGTTGATCTTTACAGCCCAGTTGCTAGCCGGATTCAGTGTATGTTTTTTTTGGAGTGTTCCTCTGTATCGTCAATTTATAAGCCGGAATTCCTAAGTATAATCATCTTCAGGGGTGAGGGGTTACACACTTATGTTAATTGGTATATCTACTTCATTATCTAATTTTTGTTTGCTTGCTTATTCTTGTTTCTGCCTCACCTGGCTTCTGAATTTAAAATATTCCTGAATTCAGAATGTTTATGAAAAAATTAACTCCTTGCAATAAACTGAAATCTGCGGATGAAGAGAGAGAGAAAAAAAAAAGAACAAAAGAGACGAAAGAGCTGTTCCAATAGCACATTTAAGCTAAATACAATGGCAGATCTAGGGGGCAAGGGGCGCGCCCCCTAGCGTAGTCTAAAGTAGTGTAATTTACTTAATTAGCTCAAATTCGCGTTAATTAAACTTGCCCCTAACGCAAGTTTATCGGATCAACCTATTTTGCACCCGCCCCCCTAAAACATTTTTTTGGATTGACCTATTTTGCACCCCCCCCCCTAGAAAAAATCCTGGATCCGCCCCTGGCTAAATAATCAAGTCAAACCTGAAAATTTAGGATAATTCTGTGAGCGAATTAGTGAAAACTAACTTGCTAATCTAAAGTCTTTTTTATTACTTCGCAGAATTTACAGAAAAAGATGCATACACCACTCGTAGAAGAAGAAGAAGTAGAAAGCAGAAGATGAACACACTCCTCTAAGCACCTTTCAGTACTGATTCCAAATATACTATTCGCTACCCTTATAAAATACCCTAATCGCTCATAGTGTAGTGGGGCAAGATACAGCCCACAGCTATCTACCACACTTTGCTTATTTCTTTTTCAGATCGGCGTTTGGCAAATGTGGATGAAAAATAAGCATAACACTAATCCAAACAATTAAACCAGTAAATTTGCGTATAGCCTGGGGCTATATCTAACCCAGTCAGATCGCATTTATTAGGGTAGCAATTAGTATATTGAAATCAGCACTAATAAGCGAATTGAATAGTGCGTTCATCTTCAGCCTAGAAATACAATTAAAAAAAACTGAATAAATCAAGCAAAACTAAAATGATTTAAAATAAAACTTAAAACGAGCAGAAATTACTACAGATAATAGTTGGGTTCCTGTTTTGCCAGACCTCCTCAGGGCTAATGTTTCATTGGCGTTTTACTGAGAAAAATTCTTATTTAAACAGCTATCTAGCACACTTTGCTTATTTCTTTTTCAGATCGGCGTTAGGCAACTGTTGATGAAAAATAAGCTTAACACTAATCCAAACAATTAAACCAGTAAATTTGCGTATAGCCTGGGGCTATATCTAACCCAGTCAGATCGCATTTATTAGGGTAGCAATTAGTATACAGAAATCATTGCTAATAAGCGAATTGAAGAGTGTATTCATCTTCTACCTAGAAATGCAATGAAAAAACTTAATAAATCAAGTAGAACTAAAATGATTTAAAATAAAACTTAAAACCAGCAGAAATTACCACAGATAATAATTGGGTTCCTGTTTTGCCAAATCTCCTCAGGGCTAATGTTTCTTTGGCTTTTTACTGAGAAAAATCCTTATTTTAAGCAGTTTTCATTTTATCATTATAAATCTGGAAATTTTGAACTGGTCAAAGGAATTTTAAACATTTAAGAAATTTCAATTTCCCCCATGCTTTCTAATATTATTCAAGTGATTCGCCTCTCCGCTGGTGCTCTATCTGGTCAGCCTCTACCCCCCCCCCCCCAATCCATAAATGGATTTATTTCTACCTGATTATTTTTCATTCCTGCTAGATTTCTACTAGAGTGTACCACAACAAGGATCTCCGCAGGGGAGGGTAAATGAGCCTCCCACTTGAAAATCAAATGTTTGTAATTTATGTTGTATATCTAAAAAAAAAAAAAAATCATATTTGCCTTCTCCAGATTGAGCTCTCTGAGTATCATTGCATCCCATGATACTACACAAAAACATTTAGAAACATACCTGTTTAATTCGGTTTTTTGTCCAATCAAAACTCAAAGGAGGCAAATATCAGAATAAATATAAAAAAAAACTTTTTTTGTTCACATATCTAGCCTTTGTCGCTCACAACCAATTCCTTCCTTTCGCATATAAGGCTAGCTTCAGACTGATCAGATTCTCGTCAATTCATTCTGCAAAAATTCAAGTAGTTAAGTACATAGAACTATTTGCACAAGCATTCAGATGAAGATTTTGCGGTTTAAACTGTTAATTATACTGAAAAGCAAAGCAAGCAATGAACAATTTACTTCCTAGATCAAATTAGCCATTAGCCATTTTGAACATTCGAAATAAAACTTAAGCTGTGAAAATTTAGGGGTTTCAGCGGTCTGAAAACTGTCTTCAGTTAATTTGCCCGATGAAAGAATTTATTAACCCCCTAAGAGGGTTGAAGCTAGTCCTGTAAAGTATTAAGTGTGCCCTCTTTTCTTTTTTATAGTCCTGGCCGACAAAATGGGGTTCGACCGGTAAAGGATTTCTAGGTTCTCTAACTCATAAGGTTTGTGTATATTTAAAAACGTTTATTTATACATATAATACAGTTGGAACAATAAAACGTTCACACAACGAAGACAGAACCAGAACTGAACTAATTAATCTTAATTTGTCGCTTATATCCACTTAAACCCCAAAAGACTTGATTTTCAAATGTCAAGACCTGACTTTCAAATGTCTTGACCTTCAAGAAAGGTCGAAAATAAATTTAGTTTGCTAGGAAATAGACACCTGGACATTAACAGAATCTGGAATGAAAATTTGTTAAACAAAACGCATACATATCAAAGTTTACAGTTTAGACCAGTGATTCCCAACCGATTTTGGGCGATGCCCTTCCTAGGCGTTGTTAAAATCTTGATGCCCCTCTTGTAATATTTAAATTTATTTTTTCCAAATTTTAATTGCGTTCACCTGAAGGAAGCTTACAAGGATATTAACTTGGTATAAGTACCGCTCAGGATAGGGGTCCCAACACTCGGTATCTTTTTTGGGTTATCCGATATTCATACTGAATACTAGTTAAAAACTTTGTCTGAATACAACGCCTTTTACACATTGTATGTCATGGCAATGCTATCATGTATCAAATTTGCTCTTAAAATGCATACGAACCTGACGTCATTTGCCTTAAAAATGTTTTTTTTTCAAAATTAAGGCTCTAAAGTATAGTTGGCCGAAAGGTGTGCGTCCTGCCCATGACCCATCAAAATATTGCTAAGTCCCACAGGTGGGGCGTACGCCCCACGTTGGGAATCACGAATCTAGACCCTGAATGAGACGACTAAGAAATTAGCTCTTACTTTTCACTAGTATTTTTGGGGAAATCTGACAACTCGTTCTGGTAGATGCAAAACTACAAGAACTTAAGCCCCTAAAAGAAGGGTTGCATGCAGACCCAAATATAGCACATGTAGAACATCAGTTTCTCTCTATTCTTGATTTATACCCTACAACCCCTTTTCATAGATGTTATGGTTACAGGGATGGAAGGAATTCCTCCCCCCGAAAAATGAATGGTGTAAGAAATCCCAAAAGATTCGAAGGGACGCCTACTATTACTTTCCATCAAGTTTGCTTAAGATCCGAAAACTTTTTCTAGCATACGTTCAGATGAAAAGAATCCAGGGATCCCCACTCTTTCTGTAAGAATCAAAATGTGCCCAATAAAAACAAAACGGGTTTTCTTAAAATAATTTATTTATGTTCTTTAATAGATATGGCTTTATTATGTGCTAAGGGAAGAAATAATTGAAAACATCTCAGGTTTCCTACTGTAGGAGTAAAATATTAGATTATAATGCAAATTTAACCCAAACTTTAAATATTTGAAAATATACGATTCGCTTAATTTTCTCCAATAATCGTTTGATAATATTTTTACGATAAAATTCAGGGCGGACGAGGGGTATTTTCAATTTTACGGAACGAAAATCTGCATAACTTTTGGTCTTCTATAGGACTAAATCCATCTTGACCCCCATTCTCTTGGCATCCCTGAACGCACATCTTAATTCATAATTTTACTAAAAGAAACTTTTCATATTTTGTCGTAACTATTGGTATATTTAAATAAATACATTGATGGGTCACTTAAAAAACGGGTTCTTTTTGTTTCTCTAAAAAAGATCTTTGACGTTACCAATCTTACATATAAATTTGTTTCCAAAATTTGATGTCTTCATATTCCATTGGCTTAGTGTTGCCAGAGGGTGCACCCAAATAAAAGCCAGAGCCTTTGAAAAACAAGCCACAACCTTTGAAAATACAAACCGAAATAAGCCACACAACATATAAACAAGCGACGGTCCTTGAAAAAAAAAAAGAGCCAAAAATAAGCCAGACAGTGTTTTACCCGAAAGCTAACTCTTCTTTTACCTTGCTTGCTTACCCTTGGATAGAGCTTTTAAAAATTTGATGTGTTCAGTGATGCTTTCTCAGCCTGACTACATGATTACATGCTTTGTAGATTTCAATCTGATCAGTGAACAACACGTTTCGTCTCCGTTGGCGTTTGTTTCGACGAGTCTACCTGTCGTGTAAGCTGTAAGCCAATGGAAATCAAAATTGTTTTTGGCCTATCTTGGACTTCACGAACCAATACAACCAAAGAATTCATTTTATATTTCTTCCTTGATGTCCTTTTGTCCCTATCTACACGTCCTGTAAGTTTCTAACCGATCTAAAAGAAAAAAAAAACACATATTGGAATCTTTTGTTTCAAGAAATAATACTGTCAGTTTTATTTTACTTCTTTTCTTTATTAGGATCACCTTGTTCTAACATGTATGCCTCGCAAGTTTTAACCAGATCAGGGACGAAAACAATATGTGAGCATTTATTCGGGTTTCATCAATTGACTAAGCCAAGTTTAGCTTCATACTAGAATTATGGATTTAGTTTCAAGTCAATTAGAGACAAAACATTTTTAGGCCCCATCCTCCTCTTCATAAAAATCACTTTAGGTCTAGACTGATCAAAAATTATTCTTGGCCGACAAAAAAAAGAAAAAGAATTTTGGCCCATTCTGGATTGAACTAAATTTTGTTCTCAAATTTTTCTTAGAATTGGGGTCTTGCTAACTAGGGGCTTATGGGTATAAATTTAAATTTGTTTAAAAAAAAAAAAAAAAGTTGCTGGGCCATTTTGCGGAAAGCCAGCATTTTTCTACATTTACATTGTGCTAAGGATTCTTTGGCATTTGAACTTGAGGATAAAAACCTCATGTTTCTGGGGGGGGGGGGGGGGTTCTGGCCTCTTTGTTTTTCCAGGGGAAGGATAACCCTAACCTAAGGTTTCCCTGTATATTAGCGTTTTTTTGGCCCTAAGAATTATGTATTCCAGCTGTTTCGGGAAGAAAATTTGTTTGACTCCTTTTCCAGCCTCATTTTCAAGCAAGCGTTATATATATATATTATATATATATATATATATATATATATATATATATATATATATATATATATATATATATATATATATATATATATATATATATATATATATATATATATATATATATATATATATATATATATATAATATATATATATATATATATATATATATATATATATATATATATATATATGTAGACTTTTTTCAAATTTTTTTGTACATTGAAGCCCTCTTGGCCCAATTTTTTTCCCTAATTTAGGGCCTCTTAAGCCCCCCTCCTATCTCGCAAAAATATTGTAGGGTCCCATGGCCCAGGAACGATTCTTGTAAGTTTCAAGCTAACCGGGCAGTCGAAACAAGAATTTGTTGTGTTTTTTTTTCGACAACAAAGCCTATTCAGTCAATCCATACTCTCTTCGAAGGGGGGAGAAGGCAGTAAAATCAGTAGGTCCATTCCCCGAGAAAGAGGCAACAAGCCTTTGAATTTACACTAAATAAACTCTAGTCCCTGGCACAAGATGGGTTGAATTTGAGACCTAATGTTGCCTAATGCGCCTCTACACGTAGGAAAATATCAGTAATTAAGTAAACAGATATCCTTACAATTAAACAATTAAGTAAACTTCACTTTAATATTCTTAGCCTTTTCAAACATACCTCGAATCAAACATTTCTCTCTTTGCTAAAGATAAATTGAAGGCATCTAAGAAGGCATCTTTTTAGATGCCTTGCTAAAGGATTGCATCCTTGGAGCCATAGCTATTAGAATTTTGACTAGTAAAAAATTGACGATTTCAAAATTTCAATCAGTATTGAGGAGAGGATGCATCTAAGAAGGGCAAGAAGTGTGGAACTGGTGGCCCTCCAATCACTCCTAATACATCGACTCATGAGTTGTATAGGTCCAATAGATACTACGACAGCCCTTCCCCGCTGTACTAGAGCCAATTGGAGTTGCTAACCCCTCATAGGCCCAATATATACTACGACAGCCCTAACCCGGTGTACTAGAGCCAATTGGAGGGGGTGGCCTATCTTGGAAGGGGGGGGAATTTGAAATGAAAAGTCCAATAATTATAATTACAGTTCTTAAATTAGAATCAAATATCTTAATTCTAATGTGAAGGACATGAAAAACTAGAGGACTAATCATTATATTAACCAAACAACAAAGCTTTGGCAATTAAAAACAAACAGAAATTAATGAAAAGCTTTCCGAAAAGGAAGTTTTTCAAAGAAAAGTAAAGAACCATTTTAAATCTAACTACTGCTACTAACAACAACAACTCACCGCAGCACCAAACCTGAAGTCTGAAGCCAACACAGCTACGCACGCTCCTCCTCTATCCCAATCTATTCAAAGCCTCCCTCTTTACACCCTCCCAGGAAGTTCTTTTTTCCTTAAATTATTTCTTTATGACATTCTCCCACCCCAACCGCGGACGACCTGCTTTCCATTTAGCCCTAGACGGTTGGCCAAAAAGAACAATCTTTGGCAATATGTCGTCCTTCATCCGTATTACGTGCCCTGGCCATTTCAACCTTTCTCTCACTATAGCTCTAGAAAGCAGGAATGAACGACACTTTTCGTACAGCCTATTGTATGAAATACGTTCAGTAAGCCGGGTACCCAGAACAATCCGCTGGCAATTTCTCTGGAAAACGTCTAGTACATTTTAAAGCCACTTTTCGGAGCGCCAATATTTTAGAGCCATATTTGACCACTGTCGTCACTGTAGCTTCTAATATTCTAATCTTGGTTTGCAGACTTAAATTCCTATTCTTCCAAATTTTTTCTTAACTGTGAAGAGACACCCTGAGTTTTGGCTATTCTATTTATAACATCTTCACTGCTCCAACCGTCTTTGCTAATAAAATTACCAAGGTAAGGGAAACTGTCCACCTGATCGATATTTTCGTTACTTAAAGTCACCCTTTCATCTTCACTTGTTCCTAAGCTTAGTGACTTAGTTTTCTTAACATTTATTTTCCAACATATTCTAGCACCCTGAACTCGCAAAACCTCTCAAAGCTCATTCATTTTACTTACACTTTTATCTAGGAAACCTAGATCATCAGCACAATGTACATCCAGGAGAATTTTTCCTCCCCATTTGATGCCTACCGTCTTTACCAATAAAATTACCAAGGTAAGGGAAGCTGTCCACCTGATCAATCTTTTCGTTACTCAACGTCACCTTTTCATCTTCACTTATTCCTAAGCTTAGTGACTTAGTTTTCTTAACATTTATTTCCCACATATTCTAGCACCCTGAACTCGCAAAACCTCTCAAAGCTCATTCATTTTACTTACACTTTTATCTAGGAAACCTAGATCATCAGCACAATGTACATCCAGGAGAGTTTTTCCTCCCCATTTGATGCCAACCGTCTTTACTAATAAAATTACCAAGGTAAGGGAGGCTGTCCACCTGATCAATCTTTTCGTTACTTAACGTCACCTTTTCATCTTCACTTATTCCTAAGCTTAGTGACTTAGTTTTCTTAACATTTATTTTCAACATATTCTAGCACCCTGAACTCCTAAAACCTCTCAAAGCTCATTCATTTTACTTACGCTTTTATCTAGGAAACCTAAATCATCAGTATAATATACGTCCAGGAGAATCTCCCTATTTGATGCAGTGGTCTCCCATTGCCTTCAATATACTTCTTAAAACAAAATCCATCAAATGGCCAATATAAAGGGAGATGGAACAAAACCCTGCTTAACTCCTGATTTAATACGAAAGCAGCTGCTAACCTCATTTCCTACCTTAACCGCAGCAGTGTTATTTTCGTACATAGCACTAATCACTTTAATGTATTTGTCTGGTATATCATACAAGGATAAAACCTTTTCTAAAGCTCAATAAAATTTAAAGCTAAAATCTAAAGCTAAAAATATGAACAGAATCGAACGCTTGCTAATAATCTATCAAAATGACGACCAAAGGTGTTTAATAACTCAGGAACTTTTCAATTATTAACTAAGAGTGAAAATTTGATCAACACATCCTCTACCTTTTCTAAAACCGCACTTTTCTTCTCTTAAACTTTGTTTGTAGTTTCTCTCATTCTATCAAGTATCAAAATACTAAGTAAACTACAGAGACCAGACTAATGCCTTGATAATTACCACACTCACTCTTATCGCCTTTCTTATACAGTGTTTTAATTAAGGCAATCCTAGAATTGCTAGGTACTTCCCCTTTTTCTAAAATCATATTCATAATCTTCAGTAGCTTATTTCTAACCTCAGAGCCGCCATATTTAAGAAACTCATTTACGACACTATCAGCACCTGAAGCCTTATTATTTTTTGTTCCTTTTAGTACTGTCGCGAATTTTTCCTCAGAAAAAAAAAATCTTCCTTCACATCCAAGGTTTAACAAACTTTTTCATTTTACTCTGTATCTTTTCCTGTGACTTCATTTCGTTTTGTCACATTCTCTAAATATTCTGTTTATCTCTCTTTAATTCTTTTCTTGTCATTAATTGTGGCCCCATTCCTATCTTTAACTAGGACAAGTTGAGATTGACTACTCCCTCTCAATTTATTAATATACCAGGAAAATATTTTACTATTATCCAGTCTAGCTGTATCTTCCAGATCATAGGGAATATTATCCAGGGTCTCCACTTCACACCTCCTTAGTTCATATTTTAATGCTTTATCCACTTTCTTTACATTCCTTCTTTTTTCATATGATCTGTAACTCAGATTATTCTTGTATAAGCCCCTTCTCCTCTCTATTAAACATAAAACTTCTTCAATAATGTTCCTAGCTGCGGTCCTAACTTTTTTCTCTAAGAAACCATCAGCAACTTCACAAATTGTTTTCCGAAAATTATTCCATCGATCTTCCACATTATCATATTTTAACCTCTCCAGTTTATTGTTCAACTGTTCCTGGAATGTGTCTCTCAATTTCTCATCCTGGAGTCTACCAACATCATTACTTCCCGGTAAGTAGTTACCCTTTCGAAATTTCAGGTTGAAATTAACCCTAGACACTACCAGATGGTGATCTTTACTTTTAACATCAATAGCAGCACTACTATATGCATAGTGTTTTGTATTGATCCAGCCAGTATTCTGTTTACGGTAACAAAATCAATAAGATTTTCTGTCTTACCATCACATGTCTACCATGTTAACTTATGGATTATTTTATGACCAAATGATTATAACTTTTATGACCAATTGATTACAACTAGATCGTTATACTTGCAAAATTGCAATAGTCTGTAGTCATTGCTATTATCTTTCCAACACCAAAGTTACCTAGGCTGTGATACCATCTTTCCTTATTTCTACCTATTTGCTTCTGTAACTGTAAGTAAGATTCATCTGAGTCATTTGTATCTCCGTCAGTCGGTTCTACAGGGGCTTATACTATTATAACTGATACCCTAAACTTTTTAGTTATAAAGTGAGAGATTAGTATTCTATTAATAATACCTTCCCAGCCTAACAATAATTTCAGCTTTGAATTAACCACAGACACCACCAGATGGTGATCGTTATTTTTAACATCAGTAAAAGCACTCCTATATATATTAGTATCTTCACCTAAACCGCTCTTAAATCTACAGTCTATTTACATTCTTTCTTGTAATTCTTTTGTATTTCATCAGCTTCATAGCAATCTTCCAAAATCTCTTCAAAAAAAAACCTCTGAGTTTATATTTGATTCAGCTCCATATAGCCTTCGTTCTTCATTTAATATTTTTATTTCTCCTACCCCTACTATCCGGTATAATTTCAATCCCCTCATTGCTAGTCAACAGGTGTGGAATTTCATACCTTCTTCATTACAGAGATGCCATTCGTTTGGGACTTTTAAGAGGATTCTTAAGGACCATTTAGTTAAGAATCAAACGGAATAGCATTTTGTTTGTTTGTTTTTTTGTCTGTTTTTTTTCCTCTGAGGAGTTGATGTCGCTTGGTTTATTTCATGGCGTATGGTTGTTTTCTCTGCGTTTTGAATCCCAGGCCTCAGGTATCTTCTCTTTTTAATCTTATATGTTATCTGGCTATTTTTTTCTTCGCTATTTCACTACTTAAATACTTTTTTCACTACTTTTTTCTTCGGTACTTAAATAGAGTTTTACTAGAATTTACGAAGTTGAACCAGATCCTCATGTAACTTAGGCTCCCATAATATTTTTTGCTGTAGTCATCTCCTCCCCCCTCATATGTTAGCAATTTAATGTGCAATAATAAATTCATAAGGATATTGCCAGTAACATTGACTGCTGCAATAGTTAATGTATATTGCTGTAGGTGTCACAGTCTATGTTTGGTCTTCGAACGGTCTGGTGTAAAGTCTCCTTTGTAGTTCTATGCTAGCGTTGTCCGACATTATGGGGTTTCGACCGGTTTATGATTTCCAGTGTATCTAACTTTTATAAAATGTGTTACTTCGGTTTGATATTGGTATTCGATTTGATATTAGATGGCAAAAAATTATTTATGCAGAATTGATAAATTTTCGGAACTTTCAGAGCTTGCATTTATAAACTAATGCTTCTTAAATTGACATAGATAATAAGTCACATTATCGTTATATAAGCCAAAAATAATTTTCTTAGGTAAATCTGTTATTTTGTCAGCATATAGTTTTTTGTTTTTTTTCAGTTGTTGCTTATATTGATTTTGTTGTTGCTGTTGTTGTTGTATCCCCTTTATATGCCTGGCCATGGAGCCTTTCGAGGGATAATAAGAGGATTGTATTTCAAATCTGTATTTATTGGTGAATAGACTTACTTACTTACATATTGATCCTGCCAGTCTTCGGTTTAGAGTAGCATAATCGATAAGGTTTGCTGTCTCACCATGACGTGACTACCATGTTAAATTATGGGCCATTTTATGATCAACCACCATATTGATTATAACTAGATCATTATACCTACAAAATTGCAATAGTCTGTAGTGATTGCTGTTTTTTTCTACGCCAAATCTACCTAGGCTAGAATGCAACAGTCTTTAGTGATTGTTGTTTTTTTTTTCCTACACCAAATTTACCTAGGCTGTGATACCACCTATCCCTATTTTCTACCGACCTGGTCCTTAAAATCTCCTAATAAAACACCATATCTCTACCTGGGACTACAGGTAGTAGGTGCTACAGGGGCTTATACTACTCTACTATAACTGATACCTTGAATTTTTTAGTCATAAAATGAGAGATTAGTATTCTATTATTAATGGCTTTCCAGCCTAAACAAGAATTTCAGCTATAAATTAACCTTAGACACTACCAGATGGTGTATTTTTAACATCAGTAAAAGCACTCCTATAGAACCTAGTGTATTGTATTGATCCTGCCAGTTTTCAATTCACAATAACATAATCAGTAAGGTTTGCTTTCTCGCCATCAGGTAAATACCATGTTAACTTATGGGCCATTTTATGACCAAAGAACGTATTGTTGTAACTAGATTTCGAGAGGGATAATAAGATCCCTCTAGAATTCGAGGGAT
Source organism: Artemia sinica (assembly GCA_027921565.1). Lineage (NCBI taxonomy): Eukaryota > Metazoa > Arthropoda > Branchiopoda > Anostraca > Artemiidae > Artemia > Artemia sinica. Next base: position 34,642,462 of record CM051256.1, read on the forward strand.
AATAAGAGGATTGTATTTCAAATCTGTATTTATTGGTGAATAGACTTACTTACTTACATATTGATCCTGCCAGTCTTCGGTTTAGAGTAGCATAATCGATAAGGTTTGCTGTCTCACCATGACGTGACTACCATGTTAAATTATGGGCCGTTTTATGATCAACCACCATATTGATTATAACTAGATCATTATACCTACAAAATTGCAATAGTCTGTAGTGATTGCTGTTTTTTTCTACGCCAAATCTACCTAGGCTAGAATGCAACAGTCTTTAGTGATTGTTGTTTTTTTTTCCTACACCAAATTTACCTAGGCTGTGATACCACCTATCCCTATTTTCTACCGACCTGGTCCTTAAAATCTCCTAATAAAACACCATATCTCTACCTGGGACTACAGGTAGTAGGTGCTACAGGGGCTTATACTACTCTACTATAACTGATACCTTGAATTTTTTAGTCATAAAATGAGAGATTAGTATTCTATTATTAATGGCTTTCCAGCCTAAACAAGAATTTCAGCTATAAATTAACCTTAGACACTACCAGATGGTGTATTTTTAACATCAGTAAAAGCACTCCTATAGAACCTAGTATATTGTATTGATCCTGCCAGTTTTCAATTCACAATAACATAATCAGTAAGGTTTGCTTTCTCGCCATCAGGTAAATACCATGTTAACTTATGGGCCATTTTATGACCAAAGAACGTATTGTTGTAACTAGATTATTATGCTTACAAAATTTTTAAACCTACAAAAGGTTTTGCTTATTTCAGTAAAGGAAATAACCCCTTCTACTGTAGCAGAGCTACGAAAAAAGCCAACTAAGGAAGGGTTCTAGGCGTTTATCCCCCAGAAAATACCCCCCTCCCAGAAAATACCCCTCCCCCCAGAAGATACCCTTAATGCTTCTACTGCCACAACTACTTCTACTATTAATGGTACTGCTACTACTACTAAAGCTAAGGCTATTACTATTAACTGTACTCCTACTGCTACTACTATATTTACTAGTGCTACTGCTAGAACTAATGAACCTAAGGGTATTAAAGCGAAAATTTTCGGCAATATTGTAACTGTATCGAAACAAATGGAAACACACAATGCCCATACAGATTGTCAAGAGGACGTATCAGCAATTCTTCAGGACCGGTTGATGGTACTGAGTTAAAAGTTTCATCGTGTGCTGAAGGGGATGTTGAAAAAAAGGTGATATTTGCATACTGCTACTACTGCTACTACAACTATTACTACGCATAATTACTGAACCTTTCAACAATGCTGAAAAAATTCATGTCTCGAAACTTTGTTTAGATATTTGTTTTGGGAAAGTTTGGTCGAGGGCTGCTACTTCACCTCCATCACTATTGACTCTTATAACGGAACTAAAACTTCAATTTCAACCAAATGAGCTACCTCTAAGGCTTATACAACCATCCCTTCCATAAAAACCTTCAATGCCCCAGGGGCATGGCTTACAAACCTCGCCCTCAGATGGTTTGTATCAATCTCAAAACCCTTCTTATATGATATTCAGACTATCAGAGGCAACGTTGTAGCGTTGCCTATAGTAAAGGCCATACGGCTCCAATGTTTTATTACTATTTATTTTTTTTTTTTCCCAGAGGCACTTCATATGGAAGGGGTCGTCGTAGAAGCTTCAAAGGGGGCGCCTTCAATTGGAAATCGAGAGTTCTAATGCCCCTTTTTAATATTCGAAAATGATTGGAGGGCAAGTAGCCCCCCCCCCACGCCCATCGTTCCCCCAAACACATCCAAACAAAATTTTGAAATAGCCATTTTGTTCAGCGTAGTTGATTTCCAGATAGAAAATATATTTTTGAGGAGGATACTCCCCCACAACCCTCAGGACAAGGGTTTTAAGTTATGCCCTGGGGGCATATGAGGTTTTTATAGAAGGTGCTGACGTAGAAACTTCAAAACAGGCTCAATCGATTGGAAATTAAAGGGCTAGTGCCCTTTTTAATAGTCGAAAATGATTGGAGGGCAACTAGCCCCCCCCCCCCCCCCACGCCCATCATTCCCCCAAACACATCCAATCAAAATTTTGAGATAGCCATTTTGTTCAGCGTAGTTGATTTCCAGATAGAAAATATATTTTTGAGGAGGATACTAGCCCAAAACCCTCAGGGCAAGGGTTTTAAGTTATGCCCTGGGGGCATATAAGGTTTTTATAGAAGGTGTTGTCGTAGAAACTTCAAAACAGGCTCATTCGATTGGAAATTAAAGAGCTAGTGCCCTTTTTAATAGTCGAAAATGATTGGAGGGCAACTAGCCCCCCCCCCCCACGCCCATCATTTCCCCAAACACATCAAATCAAAATTTTCAGATAGCCATTTTGTTAAGAGTAGTTGATTTCCAGATCGAAAATATATTTTTGAGGAGGACACTCCCCCGAAACCCTCAGGGCAAGGGTTTTAAGTTATGCCCTGGGGGCATATAAGGTTTTTATAGAAGGTGGTGTCGTAGAAACTTCAAAACAGGCTCATTTGATTGGAAATTAAAGGACTAGTGTCCTTTTTAATAGTTGAAAATGATTGGAGGGCTACTATCCCCCCCCTCCCTACGCCCATCATTCCCCAAACACATCCAATCAAAATTTTGAGATAGCCATTTTGTTCAGCGTAGTTAATTTCCAGATATAAAATATATTTTTGAGGAGGATACTCCCCCACAACCCTCAGGGCAAGGGTTTTAAGTTATGCCCTGGGGTTATATAAGGTTTTTATAGAAGGTGTTGTCGTAGAAACTTCAAAACAGGCTCATTCAAATTGGAAATTAAAGGGCTAGTGCCCTTTTTAATAGTCGAAAGTGATCGGAGTGTAACTAGCCCCCCCCCCCACGCCGATCATTTCCCCAAACACATCCAATCAAAATTTTGAGACAGCCATTTTGTTCAGCATAGTTGATTTCCAGATAGAAAATATGTTTTTGAGGAGGACGCTCCCCCACATCCTTCAGGGCAAGGGTTTTAAGATATGACCTGGGGGCATATAAGGTTTTTTAGAAGGCGTTGTCGTAGAAACTTCAAAAAAGGCTCATTCGATTGGAAATTAAAGAGCTAGTGCCCTTTTTAATAGTCGAAACTGATTTGAGTTTAACTATCCCCCCTCCCCCACCCCCACGCCCATCATTTCCCCAAACACATCCAATCAAAATTTTGAAATAGCCATTTTGTTCAGCGTAGTTGATTTCCAGATAGAAAATATGTTTTTGAGGAGGACACTCCCCCACAACCTTTGGGGCAAGGGTTTTAAGATTTGACCTGGGGGTATATAAGGTTTTTATAGAAGGCGTTGTCGTAGAAACTTCAAAAAAGGCTCATTCGATTAGAAATTCAAAGGGATACTGCCCTTTTAATAGTTTAAAGTGATTGGAGGGCAACTAGCAACCCCCCCCCCACCCCGCCCATCATTCCCCCAAACATATTCAATCAAAATTTTGAGATAGCCATTTCGTTCAGCATAGTTGATTTCCAGATAGAAAAAATATTTTTGAGGAGGACAATCCCCCACAACCCTCAGGGCAAGGGTTTTAGGTTATGCTCTGGGGGCATATAAGGTTTTTATAGAAAGCGGTGTCGTAGAAACTTCCAAAAAGGCTCATTCGATTGGAAATTTAAAGGGGCAGCGCCCTTTTTAATAGTCGAAAGTGACTTGAGGGCAACTAACCTCCCTCTCACGCCCACCTTTTCCCCAAACACATCCAATCAAACTTTTGAGACAACCATTTTATTAAACGTAGTTTTAAGTTCTGGAAGTTTTAAGTTAGGTCTTTGAGGATGACAAATCCCCCACAGCCCTTAGGGCAAGAGTTGTAATTTAAGGATTCTCCGAATCCTTCCCATTATTTCTTATGGAAGGGATGCTCGTATAAACTTTGGAGAGGTCTCATTTGACTGAAAATTGAAAGTTCTTGTTCACTTTTTAAGATTCAAAAGAGATTGGAGGGTGACTATCCCCCCCCCCTCCTCCACGCCCTAAATGCCTCAGATAAAAATTTTGAGATAGACTTTTGTTTAAATAGTTCAAAGCTCTGATAACAAAAAACTCAGGTGTCGACACAGCCCACCAGGGCCCGGGGGTAGGCATTGTAAGTTATGCCGTGGGGCATAACTTATTAAAGGGGGTTTATTACTTATGGGAAGGGGTTTTGTATGGGAAGAACACATGGGAAATATATTATAGTTATCCAATTATAAGGTTAAAATACATACTCTGAGATAGATGTAAAATTGCTTTGGCACACAAAATCCTATTAAGGTCAATTCCAAACAGTCGTGATCCCTTTGTGTCAGCAAGTGAAATGGTCTAAACCCGCTTATTGGAGCTATTTTTTCAATCCATTCATTGTTGTCAATCGCTGTCCACAAGTTATGCAAGCTGTCTATTGTTCATATATAAGGTTTTTATCAAAGAGGTAATCGTATAGACTTTGAAAAAAGCCTCATTCGATTTAAACTGAAAGTTCTAGATCCGTTTTTCAAAGTCAAGAATAATCGGACAGTAAGCACCCCCCCCCCCATGCCATAAAAACTTGAAACTGTTTGCAATCAAAAACGAACAAAAATTAATTAAAAAAAAACTTTCCGAAAAATAAGTTTTTCAAAGAAAAGTAAAGGCCATTTTAAACTTAAGCTCAGGAGATACAAATACCTGTTAAAATTCAAACTCAAAACGACCAGAAATTACTATTAAAGAATAAATGAAACCCAAAACGAACAGAAATTAAATAAACAATCATAGCAAAAAACATACAACAAGTAATAATATAAATGAATAAATAGATCTTAAAGCGAGTAATGCTTAGATTGAACATGAAAATCAAGCTTAAAACGAAAACAAATATTTTGCTATTAAAGTATAAATGAAACTTAAAACGAACAGAAATTAAATAACAATCAATGCAGACAAACATACAATATTTATTAATGTAAATGAATAAATAAATCTTAAAACGAGTGAAACTTAAATTGAATATGCAAATCAAGTTTGAATCGAATAAAAATAACTACAAACAAGAGTTTGGGTACCACCTCACTGCAGAAGCCTAAAACCTACTGCGTCATTGGCGCTTTACTGAAAACGAATTATATCACAAATGTTTTCTTTTGTACTTAATATTGAAAATAAATATTAAAATTACAGTAAAATTTTGAACTGATGAGCTTTTAGCAATTAATATCATTATGCATCAAATATTCAGTTTAATTTATTAGTTATTTTCAAGATTAGTCAAGACAAATATAGTTTCACTACAAACAAAATTTGGATACTGCCCCCTTCTTTAACTGTAAAAACCTAAAGCCTTCTGCGTCATTGGTGCTTCACTGAAAACGAATTACTCGTATATTACAAATTTATTATTTTCCAGTTCTACAGCATTGAAAATGAAATTAAAATTACAGTGAAAAAAATATCTTGAACTGATGGATCTTTCAACAATTAATATCATTATATATCTAATATTCAATATGATTTTGTTTATACTTTCCAAGACTGTTCAAGACTCATATACTTTTGCCATTTCTTTTAACTCTGCCATTTTTTCTAACTAATCGTGTTGGTTTGTTATGAAAACATTCTATGACTTCTAGGCATTTCTATTTGAGCGGAAAACTGCACCTCAAACTTTGTGGAGCATGCATTTTCTTGCATGAAACACCAAAATATAATAAAATGTCAAGTTTTGGGGTTTTCCACCACTCGCAAGCAAGTGCCATTGGTATTTTTGAATCCGCATGGTCAATTTAGGGGGTGGAGGGTAGGCTAATTCTCGTAGCAGCCCCATTCTGTCGTGGTATGATTCACACTTTCAACACCTGGCGTCCGGACTATCATATAATCTACCAAGCATACAACTACCCCAAATCAGTATCAATAAATAAATGAAACCCAAAACGAACAAATATTAAAATAAATATTAGAGTCAAACTCAAAACGAGCATAAATTAATATGAGTAGGGTCCAAAACCGCTATGCTTTCTAAAAGCCAGAATATAATTTGTATTTTACTGAAAAAAAAATTCAAATGAGTTTACTGAAAAAGAATGTGCATTGTCAATTTAATATATGCTGATATTTATTCCCTAAAATCTAAATTAATGAAAGAATTGTTTTCAGTAAAGCGCCAATGACGCAGTAGGTTTTAGGTTTCTGCAGTGAGGCGATACCCAAACTCTTGTTTGTAGTTATGTTTATTCGATTCAAACTTGATTTGCATGTTCAATTTAAGTTTCACTTGTTTTAAGATTTATTTATTCATTTACATTAATAAATATTGTATGTTTGTTTGCATTGATTGTTTTTTAATTTCTGTTCGTTTTAAGTTTCATTTATACTTTAATATCAACATATTTGTTTTCGTTTTAAGCTTGATTTTCATATTCAATCTAAGCATTACTCACTTTAAGATCTATTTATTCATTTATATTATTACTTGTTGTATGTTTTTGCTATGATTGTTTATTTAATTTCTGTTCGTTTTGGGTTTCATTTATTCTTTAATAGTAATTTCTGGTCGTTTTGAGTTTGAATTTTAACAGGTATTTGTATCTCCTGAGCTTAAGTTTAAAATGGCCTTTACTTTTCTTTGAAAAACTTATTTTTCGGAAAGTTTTTTTTTAATTAATTTTGAACAAAAGGACTGTCTAAAAATATCTATTGGATACTTCTCAGGAAAATACGGCGTATTTGTGTGTTCGTGGGAGGGGGGGGGGGGGGGGGGGGGTAGCTGTGCTCTGGTCACTTTGACACTTAAAAAGGCCACTAGAACTTATGATTACCAATCCAATGAGTCCCCTCCTGAGCATATACGCCCCCCCCTTTTTATAAGAACCTTATATTCCCTAAGGACATAACTTATAACTTACAACCCTTTCCCTGAGAGCTTCAGGGGGGGGGCGTCTTCCTCACAGACATAATTTCCGACACCTTCAACTACGAAGAACAGAATTGTTATCTCCAAATTTTGATTGAAGGTGTTAAGGCAATTGCTGAGCTTGGAGGGGGCTGTTTACTCTCAAATCACTTTGACTCTTAAAAAGGGCAGTATAAATTACAAATTAAAATAAAATAATCTGATGTTTATACGCCCATTCAAAAAAAAACCTTGTATACCCTCATAAAATTACTTAAAACCCTATCCCCAGGGCGCAGGGGGGTTTCGTCACCCTTAGAGACATTATTATATGCTCTTTAGACTATTTTGAAAAAAATCGCTATCTCATAATTTCAATCAGATACGTTTGGTGAAACGTGGGGTTGTAAAAGAGGGGGGGATAAATGCCCTCCATCACTTTTGACGTTTAAAAAGAACTAGAACTTCCAATTTTCAAGCAAATGAACCTCTTTCAAAGGTAAACAACCATTCATTCCTAAAAAACCTTAAATACCCCCTGGGTATACCTTATAACCCTTGCCCCTAATCTCTGGGGTTTGTTTCAACTCCAAAAGCCTTGTTATATCATATTTAGACTATTTTGAATTGATAGGCTATCTCAAAATTTCTATTAGATACATTTCGGGACAATGTAGTAAAGCAAGGCTATAGTTGCCACCCTGCTGTCACCAGCTGGTATAACGTAGGTTTTTGTTGGTACCTTATTACACCCCTGAGGCGAGTAAATCTAGGGTAGCGGGCCCTTAGGTATTGACCTAACTAATTATCTGAAGTGTACCAGCTGGGATTAATCGAGAAGCTTAAATAACATTGTAGAGAGGTTTGGTATATTTTAATAACTTTTATTAAGCCTTAAAGTAAACAGCAGTGCAGGACTCTGCTTATAGGCATAATCATAAGATGACATATACAAACAATGATTAAATCAAATAATACTTACAATCAGAAAACAATCCAAATCCAGAGGTAATAGATAATAGTTCACGTGTTATCGCAAAAGCTGACTAATATATACTTCATGCCCCAGCCACACGTCCTGTTTTAAAACAAGGAAGTGGGTATTACAAAATTCCCGTATCTCCACTGCCATTCCGTCAACTCTTAGTTTGGTGGTCAATTTCAAGACTTTTTATCTAGAACCCATTATTTCCCAACTTCTTTATAACTTATAATTTGCGTTGTTGCATTTTTAATTGCTTTTATTAAAATCAATTTCTTAAAGCTTCAATTGTCCGGTTAATATTGTACTCCTTTCCTTAAGAAGATCCGTCTCGGCTCTTTAATTCTAGTTTCAAAGGCTAATTTTGATTCACACGCTTAAACTAGTCTTAACCTGTAGTCGTTATGTTTCAGGATCATCCTTTTCTATAGCAAAAAATAAAATGCTCAAACTAATTCATGATTCTTTTTAACTGTGGCTATCTATTCATGTATCCTCCTTTTGGTTACTTTTTTTAATCGTGCACATGTCTGTGTACAGATGGCTTCTCTCTTTTTTTGCTGTCGTAAAGCTTTTCTTTTTGGATCGTGTGCATGTCTCTGCACCGATGGCTTTTCTTTTTTTATTATTTATACCATTTAAGGAGAATACATGTTTACTCATTTACATATTTTATGTTTACTCTGTGACGATCCACATAATGAGAGAAGCAACAAATATGTTAGACGAACGACCAAGCGTTTAACCAATATAAGATTAAAGTTTTTTTATAATAAAATAAAGATTAATCGCTGAGCTCTGAAGGAATGTGAATATATATATTATTTGGAATCTTCTTTGTTTATTCCATTTTTAAGCTCTGGATGGTTTTGATATGAAATTACAACACACTTCCATACAACGATAAAATTGGCTTTTAAGATTAAAACAACTGATACATTTTACAATTTTGATAATTTGTAGATTTTGTAAATAAATTTGGTTCATTTGCTTGGAGTAAGTGCTTGTCCTTTAACTAGGCCTAAATATGCATTTGGTATTCTCTCACTTTAAGTCTTTGAACATGGCATATTTCCAAGGTATTAGTTTGACAATGCGGTTCGTATCAACTGGTGTGAACTTTTGGTCCCATGGTACCATTGAACTGGCCTTATCTGGGTTGCATGTAAGTACCAAATATGTTTTGGTGGCATGTACGTTCAAATCAAATTGCGTGTAAAAAAAATTTTGTTGTCAATTATGCCAAAAAAAATATATGTGAAAAAAATTCAAATATTAGACACAGGAATAGAATTCAAATTGTTATGTATAACGATTAATATATTAATAACATAAATTATATATTTTAAAGTACTAAAGTACTGTTTTAAAGTACTAACATAGATTATATATATAACAAACACAAGAAGCAATAATTTTTTTTTTAATTTAATACTCTCTTTTTTTAAACTAATTAATAACTTCGTGAAGGATTACGGTTTTGTGCAGACAGGGGGTTTTATATCCTTCCCTCCGAGGGTTTGATGTTTTCTATGGTACCAACACTTAATTACTCATATTATAAATCCCAAAGTCACGATAGCAGTTATGAAACACCCCAAAGTTGAGGCTAATAGGCTTTTATAATAATTGGTTCTTTCCGCTTCCGTTTGGAAGAGGGGATAATCAATTTCCAGATTTTTATTCAAGTTTTCCAGGGCTGTTAGAACCTTGGGCTTTTCTCCTTTTATTTTCTCCAGTATTGATATATCAGTTAATTTATTTATGATTTTCCGTAGTTGTTTATTTTTTTTATTATCTTGCTCAGAATTGGTGGTTGTAAAAATATTTAGGTCAGGCATGGGCTTTATATTCCAATTATTCGTATTTATCTATGTAATTTCCACAACTGGAGATGATATGGTCGTCTCTTTTGCCGTTAGACGACATGATGGGGGAATTGTGATTATGCCCATGCCTTTTATCCGTATATTTTTTTATCTCTCGACCCTGAATTGTGCCATATAAGATTGTGGAATGCTGAATATAAAATCATTCTCGCTTTTTTTCCATAATTCAGATTAATTTTGCTCACTATATCTACGTCACATTCCTCTGGTAGAGGAATTGTATTTTCCATTTCCTCCCATAGTTTAATAGCCTAGACTTTTCTTGAGCGTAAATATGATATAGTTCCTAATTTACAGAAGGGTAGCTTATCATTTTGACATCTAATTTTTTGTTGTTGTTCTGGTATTCTATATCCTAGCCTGGATATGGCTATAAATGGTGGTAAATCATCTATCCTAATCCAGCTTGTGGTGTTTACAAATTTTGTAGGGAAATCATTTATTTGAAAAAGTGTAAATTCTTCGTTTTTAACAAAGGGTACTTTTAGAAATATCCATAACACCCCTTATTTAATTTGTAAATAATTTTCAGCTATACTATAAAAGTAGAGGATATTCTCGAACTTTGGTTCTAGTCCTAAGCTTAATTGATAAGGAAGATGGATTTCTGTGGCTTTGAGTACTTTTATTAATTGACTTGGGTTTAAAAGTCGTGCTGGTAAAATGGTTAGAAACGCTAATTTCAATTGATTAAATTCATGGGATATTTCCATGATGGTACTAGATAATAATTGTAGTTCCATCTGAAGATTTATATCTGGTATAATTTCACTGTGTTTACCCATTATTCAATTTAGAGTTATGAATATTGCATTGGTGATATCTTGTTAAAAATCGAAAGCGTATTTATAGTCTGGTTAACTTTTTCTTCAATTTATGATATCCTTGTTTCGTGATATTCTAAAATTGTTAGTTTTTTGTCTACCAAGTATAGAAGGTTTTGATTTGTTACCACGATTTTCCCTATTCGTATTTCTGCTTCCTTCCCCGTAGCCTCAGATACCGTTCCGAATAGGTACTCTAAAATCTCCCCTACAATTCCCATTAGACTTCTTTGCTTTCTGGCAAATGTTATGTTTGGCTCGTTTTCATTTTGTTTTTGCAAAGTAATTAATATTATCTTTTTATCTCCCGGAATCCCTTTCATCTGGTTGTTCAGAATATTGAACAACGAGGTCGCCTGAGTTTGAAACAACGATAGTTTAGGTTCTTTTTCTATTACCTGTGGGATGTGAAAGGAGGTGGGTAAAAAGTTTTTTCTAATTTTCGTCTTGTCATTTCCAGATTGTTTGCAAGTACCCTTATTTGGTTCTGGAATGTATACAATGTTGAAGCATCAAAACTAGTGGCAATTGTCAGTAACTTTCCATGGGTCTGATGGTATTCATCTTGCGACTCCTTTTACGACATTAAATTCGGCAGTAATAAGCTGGAATAGCTAAAAAATCCAAATATAGTCCAAATTTTCGCTTTGTATTAATCTCTGCGTAACTTCTGCTTGACTAAGGGCTATCTCTTTTTTTGTTCCAAATCTTTTAATGTTTGTGCCAAACTAATTGGCTCTTTGAATTTTTTTCCATGTATTTTTACTTTTTTATGTTGAAAAAATTTCTGGATCTCCTGGTAAAATTTGTTCAATTTTTAATGGGGTTAATTTGGTGATTTCCTTTTCTAATCTTTGCCTATTCCTTCTTTTAAGAATGAAATTGATGTCATAAAATTTATACCACAGATTACATTCACAACTCTTGAGATGGATGCCAAACACAAACAAAACACATTGTGTGCATGCTGGTTGTCAAACGGATGTACCAGCAATATTTAAGGAACAGCTAAGAGTATCATTCGATGGGAAATAGGAAGTTCTAATGTCTTTTTAAGGGTCAAAACTGATCTGAGGTTTACCAGTCCCCCCAGACACCCCCTCTTCCTCAAATACATCTAAGAAAATTTCTGAGATAGCAATTTGGTTCAAAATAGTCCAAAGGTAAAAAAATGTATCTCTGGGGTTAAGAACACTCCCTCTTCCTTGTCCAGGGAACAGGGTATGGACTTTCAGTTATGAAAATTGCCCTTGTTAACATGCAACAAATTTTGTTGCAAAAAGGTGATATGTTTGATCCTGGGTCTCTAAAAAGGTTTATAATATTCAGGTAAATTCTTAGGGAAATGTTGAGAGGGAGGCTGAACAAAATTAAAACACTCTATATGCTTGCTTGTTGTAAAAAGAAAATATCAGTAATATCTAAGGAACGGATGAGGGCTATCAGGATTAAGTTTTCAAGGAATGTTGATAGCAGTATAGGTTCAATATATATTACGACATCCCTACCCGGTGTTCTCGAGCTAATTGGAGGTACTAATCCCTTCTAGTCTCCAAGAATCAGGGAAAATTCCTATCCCAGTGCACTAGGACCAAATACAATTTCCAAATTTTTACTGACACATTTTTCAAATTATTAAGACGACCCATTTTCTGTATAAGGCTTACTAGCGAAACTATAGAGGTTTTACTAGAGGCATTGGGTGTTGCTAACCCCTTTTGGTTCCAGCTGTCCAGGTTGGTTTCCTCTAGCCAGTGATCTTCTTGATTTATATTGAGGTGGATGCCAAACACAATCAAAACGCACAGTGTGCATGCTGGTTGTCAAACGGTTAAGTTAGTTAGGTTAAGTTAAGTTAGTTTTGGGTTAAGTTGGAGTGGCGTGCGCCACGCCAACTTAACCCTTACTAGCCTAAATTAGAATAGAAAAGTTTCTGACTTTGGAAAAACCCTGTTTACTTGTCCCTGACTAGAATCCACTTCATGTGTCTCTGACATTTGAAAAAAAATCCTCTTCACCTGTCTGTGACTTTTGAAAAAACGTGGAAATCCTGTTCCTGTGTCTCCAACATGAATCCTGTTCATTCAAAAATCAAATTTATTTGTCTCTGAGTCTTGAAAAAGTCCGAACACGTGTCTCTGACTTTTGAACAGCCCCATTCACATGTCTCTGACTTTGTGAAAAAAATTTAAGTTTCAAATGTTTCTTCAAACTTTTTGAAAAAAAGTCTGGTTCGCACATTTCTGACTTAGGAAAAAATTTCGTTCACATGTCTCTTATATTTGACAAAACGACTTGAAGTTTAAAAAAGTTAGGGGGGTTTACCCCTGAGGGTGCCTTGGAAAGGTAAAGGATGGAGAATGTTAGTAAGAAGCATTTTCCGAAAATCCCAGGATTAGTTTATGCTGTAGATGCCCTTCTGAAAGTCTTATTGACCAAACTCAACGGCATTCTAAGTTATAAAAAAGAACAAGCTAGGTGCACACCAGAAGCATTTTATACCGGTTGCAGTTTGAGAATTAGCCTTGTTTTTGCCAAACCTTTTTAACATACGTTTGCATTACCATGATTTAACTGAGATTCTTTGGAACGAGCGGGTGAGGGAGCACCCGGGTTTGAAATTGCGGTAGGAGCCCAGCTTTAGGTTTACTTTAATATTTATTAACTTATATAGTTTATATTTATTAGTCATACAAAAATATTTTAATTGTAATATACTTGATTACTGGGGATAAATAGCTGCGCTTTCAACCACCGTTCATTGAAGCAGTTGAACTGAAAACGTTGGACGTTCAAGTGCTTAATTTTCGTTTTCACTCCACGGTGGACGTTTATGAAGCCGTTTGACGTTCTTCAGTAAAAACAGAAACTAAGCATGGACGGCTAAAGCAGCGTTAGCTTTTTAAATTGCAAACAACAGGGGAATAAAATTGTTCTTTTTTCCAAGGAAGATACCAAAAAAGGTATTATTCATAAGAAATTCCCCCAAAAAATTTTTTTCCGAATACAAGGTGGAAGGGGCGTCCTCCCTCAATTACTCTAGATCTAATCCTAAGAATCTATTCAGCAAGCTCAACTGCCCGATGCACATTGCCGTAAGTAGTCTACGTTACGAAATTTTACTTGGGTCTCATCACATTAAAATTTTCCGGTTCACATTGAAACATAAGTACAATTTTTATTATTCCCAAAATAAGGGTTATGGTTAAGCAAAGATTTTGAGTTGCTAGTTTTTGGGACTGAAAATGGATAACATATATTTCAGAAATACTTGAGTAAAGAGTGGGATTAAGCATGGACAGCTAAAGTAGCGTGGGCTTCTTAAATTACAGGCAACAGGGGAGTAAAATTGTTATTTTTTCGAAGGGAAATACCAAAAAAGGCATTATTCATAATAAAAATCCGCAAATTTTTTTCAAAGTTCAAGAGGGAGGGGTGTCCTCCCTCAATCACTATAAATCTAAACCTGAGATTTTATTCAGCAAGCTCAACTACCGTATGCACATTGCCGTGTAAGGTTGCCCCTACTAGCAGAGCTAATAAATTTGGTAGCGTGATACAAACTGAGGCGTTGGGTAAGAAATCGGTACTCAGAAATCAGTGACAACTGATTTTATTTACAAAAGAAGATAAAAAGAAAAATATTCTATTTGAATACTTCCAAACCTCTTCTAGGTCTAAGGTCTAGTGATCTACTTGTTCAAATCCACCAATGTTTACCGAAAAGAAAAAGATTAAGTTAATCCTAAGCTAACGAATGTTTCTACTTAAAAGGGTTACACTTGAACAGCGAGTCAAGGCTTGAGTTCTGGGTTATAAAAATCCTTTAGTTCAAGCTATTTTTGAGCTAAGCTAAGAATAACCGTACTTGCTTTTAATTCAAATTTTCATTAACCCAAACCAAGAGATTCTCTTATTATTTCTTGAAAGGGCTGTGTATTGTTTGGACCTTTATTAAGCTTTAACTTTAGCAGGGAAAGCTTAATTGAAAATATCTGGACATAAAAGTTTGGAAATTCTTACGTTGATAATATTGTTCCCCTGTTTCCCCTAACCTGCTTGTATAAACATTGAGGTCACCTTTGTATAAACATGCAGTACGGGGTTAACGAGATGAAAGAGTGATTAAAAGGGGAACGGTGTGTTCCTCTTCGTATAAACGTCTGAAGATTGCACAAAGGGGGGGGGGGGTTAAGTAATGTTATTTTCCGATAATTCCAATTTTCGAATATAAGGTCTTTATAAAGTCAAGCTAAGTCTCAAGGGACTCTAGGCTGAAAAGGGGAAGCCCAAATGGCTCTCCTAGCTTTCTCTTCTTGGTTAGGGTTTCCTTTCCTCCTTAAACCCTCAGTTATTCAAAGCTTAAATTTCTGGGAAGAAATTTAATTTGGCTTATTCTAACCTTAAAAAATGCCCGTTTTGTCCAATTGGCTCAAGCCTTGTCTAGGTGGAAATACTGATGAAACTATAAGTCCCAAAATCATCAATTTCTCTTATATACGAATTAAAATTATTTCCAAGTGACAGAAAGCCTTTTAGAGGTTTTTCTTCTTATTTTAACCTTTATCTTCAAACTTTTATCCCCAAGGAGAATTCAGACAGACATTGGTAGCTTTATCGTAATTACAAAGTAAAACACTTACATTTTGTTTGCTCCAAAAAGACTATCGTGTTTCCGAGGCAAAACTACCTCGATTTGTCTCTCATCCATAAGTTATATTCTTTTTTGCTACTTGATCCGGTTAGCGACCTTCTCTCCCTCCTAGCCAATCAACCACCTTTTGTTAAAAGTAGTTTCTTTCCAGTCTTTCAAGGAATTGCAGAACTGGTCTAAATTAGGTCTTAACATATCACGGGTTCAAAGTTCGTTTGATTCTTGGACAAAAAGTGTCACTACAAGATTTATGACTAGTTATGCAAAGAATTGCTAGTTCTGGGGACTGAAAATGAATAAAACATATGTCATAGATACTGCACATAAATTTAACGCTTCGAAAATTCCCCAAAGAAAAGAGGGGGTCCATTTCTTCCCAAGGCTAGCCCAACAATTTTGCTGCCTCTTTTTATAATCTTTCCAAAACAGAATCAACCTCTTCTTTAGAAATATAAATAGAGTGCTTCCAGCTAATAATACTTTATGGGGTTGTGCTAGCATAATAATACTTTACGGGCTAATAAAATTATCAACCCTCTTGTCTCCATTCAAAATAGTTAAATGATGATTTAGGTTGGTATTGAGATGTCCTTTTATTAGCAAAAAACGACTTTTTTAGATCCCACTAAATGTAAGTTAAAAATGAACAAAGGTTCAGTTATGAATCTGTTTTGATAGGCAGCACGCTAGGGCTTCCCAAGTTAAGAACGATGTCGGCACAATGTTTGTTTTTGTTTTTTCTCCATACCTAGGCACTTCGTATCGAAGGAGTTGTCGTAGAAACTTCGAAAAGGGCTCATTCGATTTGAAATTGGAGTGGCTAGTGCTCTTTTTAATAGTCAAAAGTGATTGGAGGGCAACTAGCCCCCCCCCGATGCCCATTATTCCCCTAAACACATCCAATTATAATTTTGAGATAGCCATTTTGTTCAGCGTAGTTGGTTTACAGTTAGAAAATATGTTTTTGAGGAGGACACTCCCCCACAACCCACAGGGCAAGGGTTTTAAGTTATGCCCTGGGGCATATAAGGTTTTATAGAAGGCGTAGTCGTAGAAACTTCAAAACAGGCTTATTCGATTGCAAATTCAAAGGGCTAGTGCCCTTATTAATAGTCAAAAGTCAACTAGCCCCCCCCCTTCACACCCATCATTCCCCCAACCACACCCAATAAAAATTTTGAGATATACATTTTGTTCAGCGTAGTTGATTTCTAGATAGAAAATATGTTTTTGAGGAGGACACTCCCCCACAACCCTCAGGGCAAGGATTATAAGTTATGCCCTGGGGGCGTATAAGGTTTTTATTGAAATCTTTGTCGTAGAAACTTGAAAAAGGGTTCATTCTATTTGAAATTCAAAGGGCTAGTACCCTTTATAATAGTCAAAAGTGATTTGAGGGCAACTAACCCCCCTCTCACGCCTACCTTTTCCCCAAACAAATCCAATCAAAAATTTTAGATAGCCATTTTATTCAACGTAGTTGAAAGTTTTGGAAAATAGGTCTTTAAGGATGACAACCCCTCCCCCCACAGCCCTCTGGGCAAGGGTTGTAAGTTATGCGCTGGGGGCATATAAAGTTTTTATTGAAAGCGTTGTCGTAGAAACTTCAAAAGGGCTCATTCAATTGGAAATTGAAAGGGCTAGCGCCTTTTTTAATAGTTGAAAGTGATTGGATAGCGACTAACACCCCTCTCACGCCCACCATTTTCCCAAACACATCGAATTAAAATTTTGAGATATCTATTTTGTTCAACGTAGTTGAACGTTCTGGAAATTAGGTCTTTTAGGAGGATAACTCCCTCAGAGCCCTCAGGGCAAGGATTGTAAGTTATGCCCTGGGTTATATAAAGTTTTTATTGAAAGCGTTGTCGTTGAAACTTCAAAAGGGCCCATTCAATTGGAAATTGAAAGGGCTAGCGCCTTTTTTAATAGTTGAAAGTTATTGGATAGCGACTAACGCCCATCTCACGCCCACCATTTTCCAAAACACATCAAATCAAAATTTTGAGATATTCATGTTGTTCAACGTAGTTGAACGTTCTGGAAATTAGGTCTTTTAGGATGATAACCCCCTCAGAGCCCTCAGTGCAAGGGTTGTAAGTAATGCCCTGGGGCATATAAGGTTTACATAGAAAGTTGTTGTATAAATCATAGGCAGCGCGATCGCGCTGCCTAAGTAAAGAACGGGGACACTCGAGAACGAGACAAGAAACGGGGACTAAGTGAAGAGGAGGACACCCCCCCACAACCCTCAGGGCAAGGGTTTTAAGTTTCGCCCTGGGGGCATATAAGAACGATGTTGGCACAATGTATTATTTATTAATTTTAACCTTTAAAGCAGGCCACTTCGGATCGAAGAAGTTTTCGTAGAAGCTTTGAAAAGGACTCATTCAATTGGAAATTGGAGTGGCTTGGGCCCTCTTTATTAGTCAAAAGTGATTGGAAGGCGACTAAAACCCCTTCAACGCTCACTATTCCCCGAAACACATCCAATCAAAATTTTTAGGTACCCATTTTGTTCAGCGTAGTTGATTTCCAGATAGAAATTATGATTTTGAGGACAGTACCCCACAGCCCTTAGGGCAAGGGTTGTAAGTTATGCCCTGGGGGCATATACGGTTTTATAGAAGGTGTTGTCGTAAAAACTTCAAAAATGGCTCATTCGATTGGAAATTCAAAGGGCTAGTGCCCTTTTTAATAGTCAAAAGTGATTGGAGGGCAACTAATCCGCCTCTCAGGCCCAGCTTTTCCCCAAACACATCTAATCAAAACTTTGAGATAGCCATTTTATTCAACGTAGATTTAAGTTCTGGAAATTAGGTCTTTGAGGATGACAACATCCCCACAGCCCTCTGGGCAGGGGTTGTAAATTATACCCAGGGGGCATATAAGGTTTTTATATAACGCGTTGTCGTAGAAACTTCAAAAAGGGTTTATTCGATTGGAAATTGAAATGGCTAGTGCTCTTTTTAGTAGTCGAAAGTAATTGGAAAGCAACTAATACCCCTTCCATGCCCACCATTTCCCCAAACACATCCAATAAGGATTTTGAGATAGTCATTTTGTTCCACGCAGTTCAAAGTTCAGGAAATTATATCTTTGAGCAGGACACTCCCCCCACAGTCTTCAGGGCAAGGGTTATAAGTTATGCCCAGGAGGCATATAAGGTTTTTCTTGAAATCTTTGTCGTAGAAACTTGAAAAAGAGCTCATTCGATTGGAAATTCAAAGGGCTAGTGCCCTTTTTAATAGTCGAAAGTGATTTGAGGGCAACTAATCCCCCTCTCACGCCTATCTTTTCTCCAAACACATCCAATCAATATTTTAGATAGCGATTTTATTCAACGTAGTTGAAAGTTTTGAAAATTAGGTCTTTAGGGATGACAACCCCTCCCCCCCACAGCCCTCAGGGCAAGGGTTGTAAGTTATGTTCTGGGGGCATATAAGGTTTTTATTGAAAGCGTAGAAACTTCCAAAGTGCTCATTCAATTGGTTATTGGAAGGGTTAGTGCCTTTTTTAATAGTTGAAAGTGATCGGAGAAAGAATAACGTCCCTCTCAAGCCCACCATTTTCCAGAACACATCCAATCAAAATTTTGAGATATCCATTTTGTTCAACGTAGTTGAAAGTTCTTGAAATTAGGTCTTTTAGGATGATAACACCCTCAGAGCCCTCAGTGCAAGGGTTGTAAGTTATGCCCGGGGGCACATAAAGTTTATATAGAAAGTTGTTATATAAATTTCAAAAAGGGCTCATTTGATTGGAAACTGAAATTGCCCTTTTTAATAGTCGAAAGTGAGTGGAGAGTAATTAACCCCCTCTTTCGCCCACCATTTCCCTAAAAACATTCAATCAAAGTTTAGAGATAGCCATTTTGTTCAACGCAGTTGAAAGTTCTGGAAATTATCTATTTAAGGATGACAACCCCCCCCCCCCAGAGCCCCAAGGACAAAGGTCGAAAGTTCTGCCATGGGGGCATATAAGGTTTTTATAGATAGAATGGTCATAGAACTTCAAAAGGGGCTCATTCAATTCGAAATTGAGAGGGCGAGTGCCCTTTGTAATAGTCGAAAGTGATTGGAGAGTAACTAACCCCCCTCTCACGCCCACCATTCCTCCAAACACATCCAATAAAAATTTTCAGATAGCCATTTTGTTCAACGTAAAAGAAAGTTCAGGAAATTAGTTCCTTGAGAATGACAACTCCCCCCCCCCTCCCCCCAGCACTCAGGGCAAGGGTTGTAAGTTATGCCCTGGGGGCATATAAGATTTTTATTGACAGTTTTGTCGTAAAAACTTCAAAAGGGCTCATTTGATTGGAAATTGAAAGGGCTAGGGCCATTTTTAATAGTTGAAAGTGATTGGAGAGCGACTACCACCCCTCTCAAATCCACCATTTCCCCAAACACATCCAATCAAAGTTTTGAGATAGCCATTTTGTTTAACGCAGTTGAAATTTCTGGAAATTCGGTCTTAGAGGATGACCACCACCCTAACAGACCTTAAGGTAAGGGTTGTAATTTATGCCCTGGGGGCATATAAGGTGTTTATAGAAAGCGTTGTCGTTTCCAAAAGGGCTCATTCGATTGGAAATCGAAAGGACTAGTGACCTTTTTAATAGTCAAAAGTGATTGGAAGGCTAAATATTTTTATAGTAAAGATCGATGCAGGTGTAATATATTATTTTTTGTTGTTGTTGTTGTTTCGACCAGGGCACTTCGTATCAAAGGAGTTGTCGTGGGAACTTTGAAAAGGGCTTATTCAATTGAAAATAGAAAAGGCTGATGCCCTTTTTGAATAGTCGAAAGTGATCGGAGGGCCACCCTCCCATTTGCCCATTATGTTTAAAAACTAAATGTTGCCTTAATATTAAATCAAAATGCACTGTGATAATGCTAATACCCAATAAGGCATCTCTGCAATATCCCAAGAATGACTGAGGGTATTATGTTCAAACCTTCGGGGCTACTTCTGCTCTTAAAATTTAACCAAATCAAAATTGCGTAAGTGTATCCAAGCTATCAAAGAAATAAAAGATTTTTTTGCGAATGGTATCAAGTTTTCCATTTTAGGTTAACTAGAGGAGGTATGAAACTAAATTAAACAGTACTATTTGTGTCCAGATTTTTAAAAGGGTGTATGCTGTTAAAAATTGCTGAAAATTTTTCTCCAGCATACAAATAGCAGGCCAAAATATAAAGTCTTAAAAAACGAAAAGATTTAAAGTATTATTTTCTTTTTCCCTGAAAAGACTATGTCAATATAAAACGAACATAAATCAATTAAAAAAAACTTTTTTCCACAAAATAAGTTTTTCAAAGAAAAGTAAAGAACTCCATCTAACAAAAAATGAGCAAAAATAAAATCAAATAATCTACCAAGTGTGAAACTACCACAAATCAGCATCGATAAATAAATGAAACCCAAAACAAACAGAAATTACAAAAATTAACCAAGTCAAGCTCAAAACGAGCAGAAATTAACGTAAGTTGGGCGCAAAACCCCTATGCCTTCCCAAGCCCAGAACAAAATTTGCACTTTACTGAAAAATACAAATGAATGTGCATTGTCAGTTTAATATACATATACTGAAATTTAGTAATTAAAATGTTAATATTATTTGATTTATTAAAGTTATAAAAGTAAAAACATTTATATTTTTCCAGTAAAGTGTATTACATTTGAGAATGTCTTGCGAGAGCAATACATTTGTCTTTTATTAAAGGGAGGTAAAAGGGTGGTTTTTCATTATTCATTTATCTTGTTTTCTTTTCTACAAGAATGTTTTGTCTACTTTTTAGATTGACCTTCATTTTTTATAAGTGAATTATTCATACTAGAAGCTAATTTGGGTTAAAACTTTTGATTTACATTGGGCTCCCTGGCTATTCCCAAAAGTTAGATGAAATTTTTCAAAGCTTGGAGAACCTCCTCGACTGTGGCAAACCAAAAGGCGGTAAGTGACATGTTCTCGAAAAATGAGTTTTATCCCTATTCCCACCAAACAGAACACGCTCGATCGATTGATCTATTCAGAATGCATGTATCTCATTTCGTTCCAAAGATACTCAAAGTTTTGTGATCCGTTAAAAAGGCGTTATGTGCCTTTTTCGGGCTGTCTTGCAGGCCAAAAGGAGTTAAGTTCACCGACGGGCAAGTCCTGCACTTATCTCCTTTTGGGCTGCCGTCGATACCAGTAAAACAAGTTTTCAAGTTGTTACTTAGCGTCTTTTGGTCGTCCACGCCGGTATTTTTTCGTCACTTTCATTACTGTCTGAAGAAAAGAAGAAAACTAGACTATGATTGCAAAATGAACAGAGGAAAGTGCCTTTTAACTGAAAAAGCGTGTCGGAGAAGAAACAGAAAAGAATTGAGAACAATAAAGAAAAACATCCCTTTATTGAGGTAGGTTTTGACATCCACAAATGCAAAAGATCTTGCAAGTCACTAACTCTCGAGCAGCGGCGTTTACTTTTCCAAAGTCACACAACTCTTGGCTATGCCGAGCGCACAGCCTATATGAGATCGTTTATTACCACAATGCAACCAAACCGGAGAAAGAAAAACCATGAAGGGATGAAAAAATGAAAAGTAACACTTCTGTACAGTTTACCTACCAATGATGGACCAGATATGATCCCTGTGTGTCAAAAAACATTTTTAGCCACATTTGGCTTTAAGCACACCAAGGTTCTCGAAGTTGTTGTTGAAGGAATTCTTCGAGACGGTGTGTCATACTTTCCAAAGGAAAGAAGAGGTGGAAACCAGCGCAAAGAAGTGGATAAAGAATCTTTAAGGATTCGCATCGAGTCCTATAAGCCTTGTGTCGCTTACTACCGCCGATACAATGCACCACATGCTAGGTATATATCAAGAGAAACTTCAGTTAAAGATATGTGGGAAGATTTTTGGGAGGTATTCCCAGAAGAGAATTGTTCGTTGTGCAGTTACGGAGGGATGTTGAGAGCGATGAAGATCTCCAACAAAATGCTAAAGTCAGACTGTGTGAGTATTGCGATGTTCTTAAGTTGAAGGATATCGAAGGCTCCGCAACATATTTAGAAAAACAAGAGTATCAGTTTCATCAGAATATGGCTGAAAAGGCACGAACTCAGCTTCAGAGAGACGTGAAGAATAGGTTTGCATCAAAAACTTTGGTTTTCACAGTCGATATGCAAAAAGTTCTAATAATCCCAGTAATGCCTGCTGTTAAGGAATCTTTTTTCATGAGCCACCTGGTATGTTTCAACGAAACATTTGTGCCCACGAAAAGCCGAACCACAGGGTCGGCTCTTCTTCCAGCCTATTGTATTGTCTGGCACGAGGCAACTTACGGAAGAAGTACTGGCGCAGTTGCTTCAGCTTATCATGCACTTATTAAAGAGCATAGGGACATAAATGAATTCATATTTTATGCCGACAACTGTAGTGGACAAAACAAAAATTACATTCTGTTTTCTATGCTAGTGAGGATTTCGAACGAACCCTGGGCACCCACCAAAATCACGATCAAGTATTTGACGAAAGGTCATACTTAAATGTCTGTCGATGAACTCCATGGACTTATCGAGGCTAAAATTGGGAAGAACAGAAATGTTGCGGACTTTGGCGCTTTGAAGAAGCTGATGGAAGATTCCCTGGAAAATGCTCGTGTCAGGGAGCTATGCATCAGTGACTTTTGCGAGGGGAAGAACGAAAAGTCCTCCAAAAAGAAGAAAGATAACCAACCAGTGCTACTACAAAAAATAGTTGAAGTTGTGTTCAAAAAAGGTGAATCCTCTATGTTTTATCGTGAGGATTTTGATCAGGAGTTAGTCTCTTACGATTTCCTTATAGTTGCAGCGAAGGAATAACTTGACGATAAATAAAAGTTCAAATAGGGATAAAATCCTTTTAATAGACAGTGATGATGATAACAGTGATAGAAATTCACAAAAATACCAGATTTACTACTGACTATAAATTTAGTTTTACTACTGATGACGGTCACTGTATATGTGACCGAAATATCTGGTATTTTTGTGAAATTCTATCACTGTTATCATCATCACTGTCTATTAAAAGGATTTTATCCCTATTTGAACTTTTATTTATCGTCATGGAAAGGTAGTGTGGTCTCCGAAATTTTCTAAGGAATAACTTGGTAAATGATTGCCAAAGTTTCCGAAACAACCGAGAAGAATAAATGCCTCGAAAAAAGGTGAGCTCATGACAAAGCTGGTACCACACATGAGAGACCAGAGATCCAGAGAATTCTGGAAAAAGATACCAACGGAAGACAAAGCATCAGCTAATCTCACTTTTGAGGGGTGTGAAGAACAAGATGGACTATAATGATGTTTGCTTTTTTAAGTTCCTAAAAGTTTAATTGAAGTCGAATGTTGTTCCTGTTTTCTGGTCAGTTTCCAAATAACCGAAAAATCCTTTTATACGTTCTTTTACATTAAATAGTTGAAGTTATGGTTCTGAGAATGCGATACATAGGAGAAGTTCCTGCACGATTTTGACCCCTGCTTTCTGTGTTACACAGGTGTAGGTGGCATCAGAGAGGATAGTTTTCAACATGATCTATTCAGGGAATAAGAAAAAAATGTCAGTAAAAAATTTTAATAGCTGAAAACATTGTCAAAAGTTAAAATTTTTTTCGCATTTACATTTAAACGGCAAAATGGCACATACCTGCTTTTGGTCTGATGAAAAACGCGACAAAAGGAGATAAGTGACAAAAGTACCAAAAGTAAATGGAAAGTTGGATTTTTGAAAGCGTCACGTAATTCAGCGTGAAAAATTACGTCTGCTCATGTTCAGAAATGATTCCCAGCAACTTACTTTCCTAGTTTTACATTAGGTTATTTGTTTAAAACGTTTTTCGCGTCTTCTGTAAAATTTACAAAATGTCACTTACCGCCTTTTGGTTTGCCACGGCTTTCCTTTCTGTTTAAAGAAAATAGATTTATAATTGAAGCTTTGTTCATTTTAAACTTACATTCAGTGGGTCTAAAAAATATTTTTTTGCTAATAAAAGGACATCTCAATACCAAAATAAAACATAGTTTAATCATTTTGAGGGAAGATAAGAGGGTTGATAATTTTCCCAGCCTGTAAAGTATTACAATGCTAGCAGAACCCCATAAAGTATTATCAACTGGCAGTAACCTATTTATATTTCTAAAAACGAGGTTGATTCTGTTTTTTGGTAAGAGAATAAAAAGAGGCAACAAAGTGTTTGGGCTAGCCTTGGGAACAAATGGAACATCTCTCTTCTTTGGGGAATTTTCGAAGCGTTAAATTTGTGTGCAGTATTTATGAAATATGTGTTATCCATTTTCAGTCCCAAAAACTAGCAATTCAAAATCTTTGCTTAATCATAACCCTTATTTTTGGAATAATAAAAATAGTACTTATGTTTTAATGTAAACCGGAAATTTTGAATATGAAGATACCCAGGTAAAATCCTGTAACTTAGGCTACTTAGGGCAATGTGCATTTGACAGCTGAGTTTGCTGAATAAAATCTCAGGTTTAGACCTAGAGTAATGAAGGGAGGACACCCCCTCCCATGGGCGCCTATATGGTGGGTAGAGGGGGGATCCAGACCCCCTCCCCATGGCTGAATGATGCTGCCTTTTGTTTTTGTTTTGAGATTTCTATTAGGCGTATAAAGCATTGGAAGTACCGATTAGACTAGGTAAGCCCCCCCTAAAATTCACCTTATGGGTGTCCATGCCCCTTCCCCTTGAAATTTGAAAAAAAGAACCGTTTGGGGGAATTTTTTATGAATAATACCTTCTTTGGTATTTGCCTTTGAAAAAAAGAAAAATTTTACTCCCGTGTTTTATACACTTTAAAAAGCCTCCGCTACTTTTGATGTCCCTGCTTAATTCCTGTTTTTACTGAAATATTTAGAAAAAATGTGTTTTTCATTATCAAATATGTAATTTTCATTCTCAAAGACTAGCAATTCAAAATCTTTGCTTAGTTATAACTCTTATTTTGGAATAATAAAAATAATACTTATGTATCAATGTAAACCAAAAAATTTCAATGTGAAGAGGCTCAATTAAAATACCGTAACTTAGGCTACTTAGGGCAGTGTGCATCTGACAGTTTAGATTGTTGAATAAAATCTCAGGTTTAGATCTGGAGTATTTGAGGGAGGTTACCCGTTCCCTTGAACTTTTAAAAAATTTTTTGGAGATTTTCTTATGAATAATACCTTTTTTGGTATCCCCCTTGGAAAAAAAGAACAATTTTACTCTCCTGTTGCCTGTAATTTAAAAAGCCCGCTCTATCCTGTAACTTAAGCTACATAGGGCAATGTGCATCCGGCAGTTGAACCTGCTGAATAAAATCTAAGGTTTAGATCTAGAGTAGTTGAGGGAGGACACCCCCTCCACTTTGAAATTTGAAAAAAAAATTTTGGGGGGATTTTCCCATAAATAATTCCTTTTTTGGTATCTCCCTTGAAAAAAAAGAACAATTTTACTCCCCTGTTGCCTGCAATTTAAAAAGCCCGCTTTACTTTAGCAGTCCCAGCTTAATTCCTGTTTTTACTGAAGAACGCCGAACGGCCGTTCGGCATAAACATTCCTGTTTTTACTGAAGAA
Source organism: Artemia sinica (assembly GCA_027921565.1). Taxonomy (NCBI): domain Eukaryota; kingdom Metazoa; phylum Arthropoda; class Branchiopoda; order Anostraca; family Artemiidae; genus Artemia; species Artemia sinica. The sequence continues at coordinate 34,668,297 of CM051256.1, forward strand.
CGCCAAACGGCCTCATAAACGTCCACCGTGGAGTAAAAACGAACAATTAAGCACTTGACCGTCCAACGTTGTCAGTTCAACTGCTTCAATGAACGGTGAACAAAAACGCAGCTATAGCTAATATTATATTACTGTATTAAAAAAAAAACAACATAATTTAGCAATTATGAATACGGTACAACTAATATAGTTTTGTATGACCGATAAATATGTACTATTTAAGTTAATAAATATTAAGGTAAATCTTAAGCTGGGCTCCTACCGCAATTTCAAACACGTGTGCTCCCTCACCCGCTCGTTTTCAAGAATCTCACTTAAATCATGGTATTCCAAACGTATGTTATAAAGGTTTGGCAAAAACTAGGACAATTTTCAAACTGCAATCTGTATGAAATGATTCTGGTTCCGGTGACCACATAACTTGTTCTTTTTTATAGCTTAGAAAGCCATTGAGTTTGGTCAGTAAGACTTTCAGAAGGGTATCTACAGTCTAAACTAATCCTAGGATTTTGGAAAATGTTTCTGACTAACATTCTCCATACTTTACCTCTTCCAGGGCACTGATTTTTTTCTAAATTGGAAAGATTCTGTGCTAGGCAGATGAAAATTTCGGGGATAAATCTAGCACATGGATATAGGAAGTTGCTATGAATTGAAATTCACTTACACAGTAGCCTAGCCAAGAGCTGTAGGGGTATTTTCCAAGGGTTAAACACCCCCCACTCACTGTATTCATTTATGTTATTTTAGTCTGTTTATGGCCATATATTTGGCTTTAAAATACACTTATTTATCTATCTATCTAATATGCAGAATAAACCAATAAACCAAAATTCCTTCCCCTACAGAAATAAAAAAATAAAACTCAAATAATATCCTCAAATTTGGAAAGCCTTATTTTCCAGGGGAGAGTATTTTCTGCAGGGGGGTATTTTCCAGGGGGTTAGGGCCTAATTGCCTAGGGGTTAAATGCTGGTCAGTCAATATTTACCAAATCATATTATTGAGTTACAACTAAAGTGAATATACAACTAGATGCCCTTTTGGTATAAGTTTAGAATTGTGGCCCAGGATAAGGAGACATGTTAAGAAAACAATTCTTACTTTAGAATATGTATAATGATCCTAGTTAACATATTATCCAATGGGAGAACCTTTATCATCAAGTCTTTCCTCTAAAAATCCTTCTTTTTCCAGCTTAAAAGAACAAAATTACAATAAACCACCATGCTGACAAAATGCATTAAATCTTTTGAAATTGCTGCTATAAATTGCCAAATACATTGTTTTATAGACAGTGCTACCCCAGCCATTGTTAATTCTGTTTTTTTTTAATGAGCAGTGGCAAAAATACAAAATATTAATACAACCTAACCTAAACTAACTTCAACTCAAAATCAACAGACAACAGCACACCCCCACCCCCCTAATCTGCAAATATACAACCCAAATTGCATTCTGATTCTAAATATAACCTTCATTTACATCACAAATATATTTTGCCCCCCCCCCCCCCCATGTGCAAATATATACCCTGATTTGGATATATTTAGGGGCTGGGGTACAGTTTATTTGATTAGATTTAGGTTCAGAATGCAATTTTTGTTATATATTTGCACATTAGGGGGGTGGGGGTATATGCTCTGTATGTATATGTATATTTATAGCAATATTTTGATTTTTGCCACTGCTATTAATATTTTGTATTTTTGCCACTGCTCATTAAAAAAAACAGAATTTAATATCTTTGTAATTTAATATCTTTTGCCACTGCTATTAATATTTTGTATTTTTGCCACTGCTCATTAAAAAAAAACAGATATTTAATATCATTATAATCTTTGTAGAAAGATGAAAGATCTTAGATGTAAGATCTAAGTGCTAAAAAACGGCCCTAAAGAAATCTTTGCTGGACCATTAAAGCTGAGAGAAAGTAGGCCATTCCAAATAGGATTTGTAAAGAGACCTATATCACATATTATATAACACATTATATTATAGAGACCTAGGTCACACAATTGCAATTGTTTTCTTAACATGTCTCCTTATCAGGGGCCACAATTCTAAATTTATACTGCCCTTTTTTATGCTCTTTATGAATATAATAATCATTTTTGTCATAATGAATTTTAGCCCCCACCCCTGTATATATCAATTCAGGGTATATATTTGCACATTAGGGGGGTGGGAGTAATTTTATTTCTGATGTAAATAAGAGGTAAGTTTAAACTTTCCCCCCACCCCCTAATGTGCAAATATATAGCCTGAATTGGTATATATAGGGGTGGGGGCTAAAATTCATTTCTGACAAAAATGATTATTGTATTTGTAAAGAGCATAAAAAAAGGCATTGAGTGGTATATTAACTTTATTTGTAACTCAATAATATGATTTGGTAAATATTTACCTGCTGGCCACAATAAAATTCAGAATATTCTCTCTAAACTCCTCCCTAATTAGCATTAAATTCTTATCCCACCCAAAATGCTAATGGTACATGTTTAACTTCTTGGTGTCATGAACTTATAACAATCTTAATAGAACATGCATATTTCAAGAATTCTAGACTTTCCAGACAAAGTATAGTCAAAACTAAGATTTTTTAAAAGTGGACTAAACTGGTAGATTAACTTTGAAATGGCCAAATGTTGACAGCACTTTAACTCTGAAATGCAAAAGGGCCATTTTTCACTCGTCAATGTGCTAAGATCTTATATCTTTTGTCATTAAAACACTTAAAAGTGAAATCTGAACTAAGATCTTACATCTTTTGTTGTTTTTATGCAAACGTCTTTCATCATTCTGCTGATCAGCAGTCTGAGAACAATGATGAGTATATTATCAAAGTTCTCTCATCATTGTTCTATATGGCAGAAAGATGGCATCTTTCATGCTTTTTGCTAACATCAGTGAGCTGTAAGATCTTAGAACAAAGATGAGTTGAAAAAACAATAATCTTTGTAGAAAGATGAAAGATCTTAGATGTAAGATCTAAGTGCTAAAAAACGGCCCTAAAGAAATCTTTGCTGGACCATTAAAGCTGAGAGAAAGTATGCCATTCCAAATAGCATTTGTAAAGAGACCTATATCACATATTATATAACACATTATATTATAGAGACCTAGGTCACACAATTGCACTCTGTATGATCATCCTATTTTGTCCCTATACTTGAGGCATTTTTTCAGTTTTTTACTTCCACTATCTGAATAGTATTTTATACATTTACACCTTTAAAAAGTTGAAGAGAAGTGAAGAAATGAAGTAATAAGAATAGGCATGTCAAATTCACCTGGATCCACCCATAAGTATTCCCCAAATATTTCAACACATGTTGAATTGGGTTCCAACTTACATCAAAAACAGGTAACCTTTTTGTTCTGTCAAACTTGTTGGTGAAAACACTCCAATTTAAAAAAATTGAAGTTTTGTATTCTTTTCTGATAAAATTTCAAACTTCTAATCAAACATTTAGATTCATAGATATTTTTTCTACATACTGAAATCCTTTTTAAACCAAAAGTCTTTAAATTAAGCCTTCTGGAGTAGAAAGTGTTTTTTTTTTTTTTTTTAGAAAAACTCATATCATTGGTCTGTTTACCCTGTAGCAAAAGTTCAGGTCATGTTAACCATGTTCTTGTTAAGTTTCTAACTTAAAGCTAAAGATGTCATTCAACATGCCTTTCAACCACCCTCTTCCCATTTTCAGTTATGTTAGAGGGTATAGTACTCTTGAGATGTGTAAGTTTTTGGTAATCTTGGTACAGGAATCCTTTTCCTAAATAAACGCTATAATACAGTTTGCCTGTAATCCTGGATATAAAGTAGATAGGTGGATTAACTTGATAGTTTGATAGTTTGGATGGGACTCGTAAAAATTGACAAACTGCAATCTAGGAAACTTTTCTTGTTTTACATTTAAACTTAAATAGAATTTACCCTTACATCCTGGCCTATTGAAATTCGACTACTTGGCTTTACAATACTTGCATTAAATTGAATGTTTCAAAAACAGAGTTCATCTATTACTTAGATACTTTGTTCAATCTTTAAGATCTCCTGTCTAAGATATGACATGGACCTTAAACTTACAAACCCTAATTTTTTAATTTGAGGGATTGTACTGTGATCTTCTGCTGTATTTGTTGGGGAAAAATGAACAACAGCTGAATTCTCTCAAAACTTTTATTAATATTCTATAGCACTTTAACTAGAAGACAATTATAACACTGTGACAAGTCATTTACTTGCAAGAGTTCATAGGCAAAAGCTTAAAGAGTAACCACAAACTGATATAATCATTTTTTTTTCAAATTATTCATATTTTTTTCAAATTATTCACTATTTTTGTCAATATTCCAAATAATGACTAGTTTTTCAAATTATATGGATAAATTATTATGTAACTGAACTTTGTATTATGATATTGAGCTATATATTTAGCTAATGACCTATTGAATATGGAACTGGAACAGTCTTTGGTTGGGAATTTTATACAATTCAAAATGTGACAAGGAATTAACTGTACAATTATGATTAGATATGTATAAATGTAGTGAAATTGGGGGGAAGGGGGATGTAATTTTTGGAATCCAGGGGGGAGGGTAATTCTGACAATTTTCTTTTTTCAGATAAGATACCAAAAAATGCTGTGTTTTTTAGCAACAAAGCCAAAAAATAGTCAAATTCTCCAAATCTAGGGGAGAAGATGGCTTCTCTGTCCCCTCTAATTGACGCCTCTGGCTGTATTCATGTTTCAATTCTAATATCAGATACCTTGTTTTGTAATTTGCACCCTATTGGCAGCTCCTATAGTTCCTGCTGCAATTTTTGCTGTGCTTGCCTAGTTGGTTAAGTGAGTCTAAATTTATCCAACAGGTTTAATTCTTCTGAAATAACGTATACCTCAAAGTTTACTTCAGAAGGAAATCTTTTTCAAAGAATACTTGTATAGAGAAGGTAGGCAGATTTCCTGGCGTTACTTGAAAAACAGCTAGAAATTAAATGAAAGGTATAATTTTTTCAACTCAAAGTTGGAGCAACATTAGAAATTTAAACCAAACAGGAATTATCCCATATATCAGTAGGGCTGCCCCCTCCCCTTAACCCCTTGCTCTTAATGCTAACGTTTGACTTTTTTCCCAATTCTTTTAGAATGAGTACTGAAACACAAGGGCTTTTTCATTAGAATAACAAGCTTTCTTTGAGTACTAAAAAACTTTGGTGTAAAGTGAGGGATTAAGGAGGGGATAGTCCCCTTGATGTATGAAATAATTACTATTTGTTTTGAATTTTAATATAGCTCCTTACTTTCAGTTGAAAAAATTGTGTTTTATCTAATAATAAAGAACACAACAATGTACTTACTGTATAATTAGAAATATCAAAATTGGATTTTTCAAAATGCATTTTTCTGTTTTATGTATTCAGTTTTTCTTTCAGATATGAATATGGCTACAGATTTTATTTGAAATATTGTAAAAAAAAAAAAAAAAAAAAAAAAAAAAAAAAAAAAAAAAAAAAAAAAAAAAAAAAAAAAAAAAAAAAAAAAAAAAAAAAAAAACAACAAGAAAGTATAGAGTACCACTTTTTTAGCTTTTGTTTCAGCAAACCAGCTCACTTCTTTTTTTGTGTGTCTGAACATGCACATACACCCCTGGTGGGTATCAAAACAGGTACAGGCATATATATAGGCTACTGCATTTTATGTTGTCAATTTTATATTCTCCAATTTGCTTTAAACCTTTGATCTAAATTTCGATGCACAAGTTTAACAGTTAGGCTGAGCCTCACACTCACCATGAATCATGCAATAAGAGTCCTATGGCGTCTATATCTTACACAGCTTATGCACAAATTATGGAGAACTGATCTCTCATAGTCTTTAATTATAGGCAGCGCAATAGAGCTGCCTAAGTAAAGAATGATGTGGGCACAATGTATTATTTTTTTCTTCTCCATACCCGGGCACTTTTTATCGAAGGCGTTGTCATAGAAACTTCAAAAAGGGCTCGTTTGATTAGAAATTCAAAGGGCTGGTGCCCTTTTTATAGCTGAAAGTGATTGGAGGGCAACTAGCCCCCCCCCCCCCACATCCATCATTCACCCAAATACATCCAATCAAAATTTTGAGATAGCCATTTTGTTTAGCATAGGCTAGTTGATTTCCAGATAGAAAATATGTTTTTGAGAAGGACACTCCCCCATAACCCTCAGGGCAAGGGTTTTAAGTTATGCCTTGGGGGCATATAAGGTTTTTATAGAAGGTGTTGTCATAGAAACTTCAAAAAAGGCTAATTCGTTTGGAAATTCAAAGGGCTAGTACCCTTTTTAATAGTCGAAAGTGATTGGAGGGCAACTAGCCCCCCCCCCCCCCATGCCCATCATTCCACCAAACACATCCAATCAAAATTTTGGGATAGCCATTTTGTTCAGTGTAGTTGATTTCCAGATAGAAAACATTTTTTTGAGGAGGACACCCCTCACAACCCTCAGGGCAAGGGTTTTAAGTTATGCCCTGGGGGCATACAAGAACAATGTTGGCACAATGTATCATTTATTATTTTTTTTCTTTTAGAGCAGGGCACTTCATATGGAAGGGGTCGTCGTAGAAATCTCAAAAGGGGCTCATTTGATTGGAAATTGAGAGTTCTAGTGCCCTTTTTAATTGTAGAAAGTGATTGGAGGGCAAATAGCCCCCCCCTCACAACTATCATTCCCCCAAACACATCCAGTCAAAATTTTGAGATAGCCATTTTGTTCAGCGTAGTTGATTTCCAGATAGAAAATAGGTTTTTGAGGAGGACACTCCCCCACAACCCTCAGGGCAAGGGTTTTAAGTTATGCCCTGGGGACATATAAGGTTTTTATAGAAGGCGTTGTCGTAGAAACTTCAAAACAGGCTCATTCGATTGGAAATTCAAAGGGCTAGTGCCTTTTTTAATAGTCGAAAGTGATTAGAGGGCAACTAGCCCCCACGCCCATCATTCCCCCAAACACATCCAATCAAGATTTTGAGATAGCCGTTTTGTTCAGCGTAGTTGATCTCCAGATAGAAAATAGGTTTTTGAGGAGGACACTCCCCCACAACCCTCAGGGCAAGGGTTTTAAGTTATGCCCTGGGGACATATAAGGTTTTTATAGAAGGCGTTGTCGTAGAAACTTCAAAACAGGCTCATTCGATTGGAAATTCAAAGGGCTAGTGCCTTTTTTAATAGTCGAAAGTGATTAGAGGGCAACTAGCCCCCACGCCCATCATTCCCCCAAACACATCCAATCAAGATTTTGAGATAGCCGTTTTGTTCAGCATAGTTGATCTCCAGATAGAAAATATGTTTTTGAGGAGGACACTCCCCCACAACCCTCAGGGCAAGGGTTTTAAGTTATGCCCTGGGGGCATATAAGGTTTTTATAGAAGGCGTTGTCATAGAAACTTCAAAAAAAAACTCTTTCGATTGGAACTTCAAAGGGCTAGTGCCCTTTTTAATAGTCAAAAGTGATTGCAGGGCAACTAGCCCCCCCCCCACGCCTATCACTCCCCCAAACATCCAATCAAAGTTTTGAGATAGCCATTTTGTTCAGCATAGTTGATTTCCAGATAGAAAAAAATGTTTTTGAGGAGGACACTCCCCCACAACCCTCTGGGCAAGGGTTTTAATTTATGCCCTAGGGGCATATAAGGTATTATAGAAGGTGTTGTCGTAGAAACTTCAAAAGGGGCTCATTTGATTGGAAATTCCAAGGGCTAGTGCCCTTTTTAATAGTCGATAGTGTTTGGAGGGCAACTAGCCCCCCTCACGCCCATCATTCCCCCAAACACATCCAATCAAAATTTTGAGATAGCCATTTTGTTCAGCGTAGTTGATTTCCCGATAGAAAATATGTTTTTGAGGAGGACACTCCCACACAACCCTCAGGGCAAGGGTTTTAAATTATGCTCTGGGGGCATATAAGGTGTTTATAGAAGGCGTTGTCTTAGAAACTTCAAAAAAGGCTCATTTGATTGGAAATTCAAAGGGCCAGTGCCCTTTTTAATAGTCGCAAGTGATTGGAGGGCAACTAGCCCCCCCCCCACGCCCATCATTCCCCCAAACACATCCAATCAAATTTTGAGATAGCCATTTTGTTCAGCGTAGTTGATTTCCCGATAGAAAATATGTTTTTGAGGAGGATACTCCCACACAACCCTCAGGGCAAGGGTTTTAAATTATGCTCTGGGGGATATAAGGTTTTTATAGAAGGTGTTGTCATAGAAACTTCAAAAAAAACCTCTTTCGATTGGAACTTCAAAGGGCTAGTACCCTTTTTAATAGTCGAAAATGAACCCTCAGGGCAAGGGTTTTAAGTTATGCCTTGGGGACATATAAGGTTTTTATTTATATCTTTGTCATAGAAACTTGAAAAAAGACTCATTCGATTTGAAATTCAAAGGGCTAGTACCCTATTTAAAAGTTAAAAGTGATTAATGATTTTTTGTTGTTGTTGTTGTTGTTTAGACCAGGGCACTTCGTATCGAAGGAGTTGTCGTGGGAACTTCGAAAAGGGCTCATTCGATTGAAAATAGAAAGGGCTGATGCCCTTTTTAATAGTCGAAAGTGATTGGAGGGCAACTAATCTGCCTTCCACTCCCACCCTCCCACGCCCACCCTCCCATTTGCCCTTTATGTTTAAAAACTAAATTTTGCCTTAAGATTAAATAAAAATGCACTGTGACAATGCTAGTTCCCAATAAAGCATCTTAGCAGTATCCCAAGAACGACTGAGGGTATTATGTTGCAACTTTCGGTGCTACTTCTGCTCTTAAAATTTAACCAAATCAAAATAGCGTAAGTGTATCCAAGCTATCAAAGAAAGTAAACAGATTTTTTTGCGAATGGTATCAATTTTTCCATTTCAGGTCAACTAGAGGAGGTATGAAACTAAATTAAACAGTACTGTTTGTGTCCAGATTTTTAAAAGGGTGTATGTTGTTAAAAATTGCTGAAAATTTTTCTCCAGCATACAAATAGCAGGCCAAACTATAAAGTGTTAAAAAACGAAAAGATTTAAAGTATTATTTCCTTTTTCCCTGAAAAGACTATGTCAATATAAAACGAACAGAAATTAATCAAAAACCTTTTCCACAAAATAAGTTTTTCAAAGAAAAGTAAAGAACTCCATTGAACAAAAAAGGAGCAAAAATAAAATCAAATAATCTACCAAGCGTGAAACTACCACAAATCAGAATCGATAAATAAATGAAACCCAAAACGAACACAAATTACAATAAATAACCGAGTCAAACTAAGAATGAACCCTTTTTAAAAGTAGAAAGTGATTGGATGGCTGGACATTTTTATAGTAAAGATCGATGTGGGTATAATGTATTATTTTTTTTGTTGCTGTTGTTGTTTAGACCAGGCCACTTTGTATCGAAGGAGTTGTCGTAGGAACTTCGAAAAGGGCTCATTCGATTGAAAATAGAAAGGGCTGATGCCCTTTTTAATAGTCGAAAGTGATTGGAGGGAAACTAATCCCCCTCCCACGCCCACCCTCCCATTTGACTTTATGTTTAAAAACTAAATGTTGCCGTAAAATTAAATCAAAATGCACTCTGTTAATGCTAATTCCCAATAAGGCATCTCAGCAGTATCCCAAGAGCGACTGAGGTATTATGTTCAAACTTTCGGGGCTGCTTCTGCTTTTAAAATTTAACCAAATCAAAATAGCGTAAGTGTTTCCAAGCTATCAAAGAAAGTAAACAGATATTTTTGCAAATGGTATCAAGTTTTCAATTTCAGGTCAACTAGAGGAGGTATGAAACTAAATTAAACACTACTATTTGTGTCCAGATTTTTAAGAAGGTGTATGTTGTTAAAAATCGCTGAAAATTTTCTCCAGTATACAAATAGCAGGCCAAACTATAAATTCTTAAAAAAACGAAAAGATTTAAAGTATTATTTTCTTTTTCTCTGAAGAGACTATGTAAATATAAAACGAACAGAAAATAATTAAAAAAACGTTTTCCACAAAATAAGTTTTTCAAAGAAAAGTAAAGAACTCCATTAAACAAAAAATGAGCAAAAATAAAATAAAATAATCTACCAGGCGTGAAAATACCACAAGTCAGCATCGATAAATAAATGAAACCCAAAACGAATACAAATTACAATAAATAACCGAGGCAAACTCAAAACGAGCAGAAATTAACATGAGTTGGGCTCAAAAACCCTATACCTTCCCAAGGCCAGAACATAATTTGTACTTTACTGAAAAAAATACAAATGAATGTGCATTGTCAGTTTAATATACATATACTGATATTTAGTAATCAAAATATTAATATTATTTGATTTATTAAAGTTATAAAAGTAAAAAAAATTATATTTTTTTCAGTAAAGTGCAAATTATGTTCTGGCCTTGGGAAGGTATAGGGGTTTTGAGCCCAACTTATGTTAATTTCTGCTCGTTTTGAGTTTGAGTCGGTTATTTATTGTAATTTCTGTTCGTTTTGGGTTTCATTTTTTTTATCAATGCTGATTTGTGATAGTTTCACGCTTGGTAGATTATTTTATTTTTGCTCATTTTTTGTTTAATGGAGTTTTTTACTTTTCTTTGAAAAACGTATTTTGTGGAAAAAGTTTTTTTTAATTAATTCATATAGGGTAAAGGTACCGATGATTCGTAGTTTTTCTAAAAAACCAGTTTTTCTACTCTAGAAGTCTTAATTTAAAGACTTTCGGTTTGAAAAGGGCTTCAGTATGTAGGAAAAACATCTAGGAATCTAACTGTTTGATGAGAAGTTGGAAGTTTTGTCTGAAAAGGGTACAAAACTCCAATTTTCCGAAATTAGAGCATTTTCACCTACAAATTCGACACAAAAAAAAGTTACCTGTTTTCGACGCAAGTCGGAACCCAATTCGACACCTGCATTGGGTGTCGAACCGATGATTCGACAGTTTTTGTAATAAACCAGTTTTTCTACTCTAGAAGTCTTAATTTAAAGACTTTCGGTTTGAAAAAGGTTTCAGTATGTAGGAAAAACATCTAGGAATCTAACTGTTTGATGAGAAGTTTGAAGTTTTGTCTGAAAAGGGTACAAAACTCCAATTTTCCGAATTTAGAGCATTTTCACCTACAAATTTGACACAACACAAAAGTTACCTGTTTTCGGAACCCAATTCGACACCCGTCTAAATACTTGGGGAATACTTGTGGGCGGAACCTGGTGTATTTGACACGTATATTCTTGTTTCTTTGGTTTTCTTCAACTTCATTTAATGTATAAAAGTATAAAAGACTATGCAAAAAGTAGAAGTAGTAAAACTAACAAAATCGTTTCAAGTATGTAGTATTTGGTATAACAAAATCAGTACAACAAATTTTTAATATACATTATTAAATACAAATAGTATTTAGTATAACAAATTTAGTATAAGAAAATTGTTTCACTAGCATTTCGGAAGGGATAGGGTCTAGGAAAACGGGAGTGGATTTCAAGAAATTTAAGAAGTTTATTTGATTTAGTGGATTTTATTTTCATATGCAGATTCTTAGTTTCGTCCAAAACATAGGCCTACGCATCATTTCGTATAAGATTTTGTATTCGATAAAATTTGTATTTTTTTGTTCGGATGAAGGATAAATAAGGGTATAATCTAAAAAAATCTTGCGGGGGGGGCGAAATCAGGTCTGGGGGGGGGGGGGTAAAACGAGGTCCGTGGGGGCAACAGCCCCCCCTGCCCCATAGCAATTTACGCCCCTGCACGGTATGAGGCCAAGCGGCAGTTCCTCAGATGATGGAAATCCAGTGTCTGTAAGTTAAACTTCAAAGTTTAAAAAAAAACTTTTGTTTAAATGCTCTTTCATCTGAAATATTATTAGAAATAATAATCATCAACATCTCTCGTTGCGCAGAAAGCACCCGTAAATTCGACAGCTATGGTGCCTATGGTTTCGTCAGTGGATCCTGGAATTTCGACACCTATTATTTCTCATCTGTTTTACATGTTCAGTGAAGTTTCGACAAAGTCACCTATATTTCGACAGGGCCTGTTGCTGTCTGTCCAAAATTTCGACAAGGTTACTACGAGATATTCGCCTAAGAAATAAATCCTTTGATAGAAGCCGATATTTACGCTTGAATGCGGCTGAAGGAACATTTTTAGTCCGCCTGGTATTCCACTACATCGAACAAGAATTTTGATACTTGGAACCTAGTTTCGACAATGCAATTTCTGTCGCCATTTTCATTTAAATTTATCACGAAAAAGCTAATGTGGCTACATTTCAGAGAAGATCAGATGTATCTCGACACATTGGCACTTATCCCAACTTTTTCTTGCAATAAATAACCAAGTAATGACAGTTTGAACATTACATACCTGAAAAATTGTCGGTAGCTCCTTTCGTGTCGAAAACAGGAAACTGACCGAATTGAACGTTCTTTTCTTATCTGGGTGTACCGGATATAGTGTCCACGTTTCGCACCGTCGAAATATAACGAAGGCTCCAAGAGATGGCACTCTAAGTCACGGCTAAGCAGAGCTATCCCGTTTTGAAGGAAAATATCGACAGTGGTTCCGAAATTGCAATGTCGAATCATCGGTGCCTTTACCCTTTAAGGTGATTGGAACTGTCCAGTGCCATAAGACTCATAACCACCTTTTCTTAGCATTCTTACTGCCTCACTTTTCCTTATTATTCTTTCCTTTATTAGTTTTCTTCCTATTGCCTCTCCTTTTCTTACAAGACAATCTTTATCTGTCAATTAAGATCAGCCACAATGCCAATTAGAGCAGGAATTTAACTTTAAAAAAAATAATAATTTTCCACATGCTAGCCAGTGGTCTGCATTGTGCAGGTACTGATTTCCTGGTTCAATGCCTTTGGCTGAGAGTACAATGCTTGATTGGGGGCAAATCATCTGAAGCTTCACGTGTTTTCCCCCCTGATTTCAAAGGTACCCATTTAGAGCTGGTTCAACTCTGGCTGAGCTTATAGAGTCACGCCATTGACCCTTGTTCCAAACCAAATAACCAGCAACACCAGGACTCAAACCTCTGACCTCAGAATTTCAAGTCTGGAGTGCTAACCACTCAGCCAGGACAGCTATGCAGGATTTAGCTGTTTGAAAAACTTTTATTCGTCTCTTTTTGTGGTACTGAGTCACTCACATATTCCACAGATTTTGAGAAATATTTTTTTTTTGTCTTCACTAAAAAAAAAAAAAACAAAAAAAAACAACAGTAAAATCATTGCCTCTCTTCCTTTTTGGGAATTGGTGCCCCTAGAAACTCTTAACATCATTAACAGGAGGACCTACCTAGTTGAGCAACAGACAACCATTGAAGCCTAACTCGTGCCCGTTACATTGCTCTATCATCTCAATGTACAAATGAATCCTTAAAGGAAAACAGGAGGGGAAGGCCAAGGGCTACCAAAAGTATGTAACTATGCACATCAATACACTTGGGCATTGTAATTTAGATAATTTCAAACATTGAATTAGATCTTGTTTTCTTTTTTCAAATTTCTTATTGATAATCTTCAGTAATTTAGCAAACGTTGTCTGCTCCAGAGTTTACCAACGTCACAACTTACTGGAAAGTAGTTACTGTTCCTAAATTTCAGCTTTAGATTAATTCTATACACTGCTAGATAGTAATCTTTACTTTTACTATCTATAACAGATCTCCTGTATAACCCAATGTCTTGCTAGTCTTTTGTTTAAAATAGCATAATCAACAAGGCTGGCTGGCTTACCATCATATGATAAGCCTACCATGATAATTTATTGACCATTTAATAACCAAATACCATGTTTGTCATAACAAGTTGTTACTCCTACAAAACAACAGCAGTCTATAACCGTTGATATATTCCTTTCCAGCACCAAACTTACCTAGGCTAGGATACCATCTTTCCCCGTTTTTACCGGCTCTAGGCGTCCCCACTCCCCCCCCTCCCCAGAAAATTCCCCTATATCCCCCCTGGATGATTCTGGATATTCATTAGAAAAGAAATTGAAAGTTCTGCTCACCTGTTTAAGTCAGATGCAATGATATAGCAAATATTCAAATATTGGATTGTAAATAAAGTTTTGAACAAGATTTAATTATTTAGTCAAAATTTTTGATGAACCGTAGTTTTTTAAATAAGCTCTTAATAATAATTTTAATAAACAAATTCGGACGGACAGAGACGGGTATTGCTGTTTTCGTGGATGTAAGTTATGTGTAACTTGGTCTTTTATATGGCTGAAGCCTTCACGGCCTCTACAACAGTGTTCTTTGATGTTGAAATACATTGCGTGGATATGTTTAAATAAGTTTACACATTTTATGTAGGAAAGTTACCATTTAAAACTGTTGAAAAAAAAGCTATTGGTAGTACTTGTCATCTTACTATCCCCCATGAGTTTCCTAGGAAGGCCCATGATGCCCTGCCTCGCCTTTCCCTCCTCTGTGCTGGTAGGTACGTAAATGTAAAATTAATACTACATAGAAAAAGATTGTAATGATGAGAGTGATACTATTACCCCACCCCCCTGTTCAAATAATAAAGGTGTGGACCAAAAATATTCCTGAGAATCAAGAGGGATTAGATATCGATTTCTACCTCCCCCTCCTTCCCAAAAACTCATTCTATATTTATGTGAAGGTTCAATGATAGTTGGAACATTTGGGCATTAAAATGCACTCTTTGAGCCATCTGTTGGCCCCCTTGTCCCAATAATAATGGTGTAGACCAAAAAATTCCTGGGAATCAAGAGGGATTGAATATCAGTTTCTACCCCCCCCCCCCCTTCTTTCCCAAAGTCCATTCTATATTTATATGAAGGTTCAATGATAGTTGTAACATTTGGGTATTAAAATACACTCTTTGAGGCATCTGCCCTTTACCACTCCTTTATTTAGCTGACGTGTACTTACGCATCACTTCATACAATTTGTAAGAAATATGAGGTAAATCTGTTTAATTATATGAATCTTTAAAACAAAATATAAGAAATGTTTGTATAATGAAAAGGGAGGCCTCTCTCCATAGTACCCTTATCCAGGCTTAGTTTAAATGAAGGGAGATGATCGATTAACTCCTATCCTTCGGCCCTTTCCTATATTTATCTGAAGGCCCACGGAAAATTAGACAATTTAGGTATTGAAATGTGCTCTTTTAGACGTCCCCCCCCCCAAGCTAACAGTGACCACCGCTCCTCCTTTATAGTACCTAATATGCAACTAGCCTATACATCATCAAACATAATGTCATGAAAAATCATTTGGATCAGCTGAATTTAATCTAACATTAAGATAAATGTCCACATCAATAATTTGTCTTGTATGGATTACATGACTTTTCACTCACAAATACGCCGCCATATGGCATTCGTATCTTTAAATCGATTGGCATTCTTATAATTTTCAATTGATAGCAACTTGGTTCTCTTTGCGGCAAAATCATGCCTTTACTGGATTTTTGGAAAATTTGGAAACTTTTTTAGGCTTATAACTTTTAATGCGTGGCTGATCAACATTTTGAGGTACCTGTTTTGTACTTTCTCTCTGGCTGCTCAATTTTGTGGGTGGGGGAATTTTACACGGGGGGGGGATTTCCTGCGAGGGTGATTTTTATTATGGACATTAAAATACCATAATAAAAAAAAATATGCCTATTTCTACCTGGGATCCTCTCTATTTGTTTCTTTAACTCTACGAATAGGCAAAATTCATCTTAAGACACTACATCTCCATCAGTTGGTTCTATAAGGGTATATACCACTATGACTGATATCTTACACTATTTGGTCACAAATGAGGAACTAGTATTATATTATTAACAGCTTCTCAACCTAAGCAGGACTTGGAAGCTTCCGTATTCATCACGAGCCCTACTCCCTGCCTATGAAGTATGAACCCCACCCTTCTTACCTGAAAGTGCTTAAGATGTGCAATGGTTCCCTGGCTACATCATCAAAATGTACTTATTTATCTTAGAAGCAGAAATAAAACAATTTTGATATCTAAAAATGAGCCTTTCCCCGAATGTCTGAAAAATTCTGCCATCATCTTTTACAAGTAATTAGTTAAAAAAAAACTTTCCGGAAAAGAAGTTTTTCAATGAAAAGTAAAGGCCATTTTAAACTTAAGATCAGCAGATACAAATACCTGTTAAAATTCAAACTCAATATGACCAGAAATTACTATTAAAGAATAAATGAAACCCAACACGAACAGAAATTAAACAAACAATCATAGCAAAAAAAATATACAAGTAATAATATAAATGAATAAATAAATCTTAAAGCGAGTAATGCTTAAAAAACTTTTATTTTGAAATAAGGAATTTTTAAAAACTTGAAACTTTTTGCAATCAACAACGAACCAATATTAAATAAAAAAAAAAAAACTTTCCGAAAAAGAATTTTTTCAAAGAAATGCACAAGCGATTTTAAACTTAAGATCAGCAGATACAAATACCTGTTAAAATTCAAACTTAAAATGACCAGAAATTACTATTAAAGAATAAATGAAACCCAAACCGAACAGAAATTAAATAAACAATCATAGCAAAAAAATATACAAGTAATAATATAAATGAATAAATAAATCTTAAAGCGAGTAATGCTTAAATTGAATATGGCAAATCAAGCTTAAAACAAAGAAAAGTATTTTGCTATTGAAGTATAAAATAAAACTCGAAAACGAACAGAAACTAAATAAACAAATCAATGCAAACAAACATACAATAGATACTAATATAAATACATAAATAAATCTTAAAACGAGTGAAACTTAAAATAAATATGCAAATCAAGCTTAAAACGAACAAAAATCACTGCAAACAAGAGTTCGGGTGTCGCCTCCTTCTCTCACTGTAAAAGTCTAAATCCTACGTGTCATTAGCGCTTTACTGAAAACTATATGTGTCTTGAACAGTCTTGAAAAGTTTAAACAACATCAAATTGAATATTTGATGTATAATAATATTAATTGTTGAAAGATCCATCACTTCAAGATTTTATTTCACTGTAATTTTATTTTCATTTTCAATGCTGTAAGAACTGGAGAAGAAAATATTTGTAATATAATTCATTTTCAGTGAAGCGCCAGTGACGCAGTAGGCTTTAGGTCTTTACAATTAAGGAATGTATCCAAACTCTTGTTTGTAGTGAAACTATATTCTTCTTGAACAATCTTAGAAAGAACTAATAAATTAAACTGAATATCTGATATATAATGATATTAATTGCTGAAAGCTCATCACTTCAAAAATTTACTGTAATTTTAATGCAAGTACAAAAGAAAATATTTGTAATATAATTGGTTTTCAGTAAAGCACCAATAACGCAGTAGGTTTTAGACTTTTACAGTGAGAGAAGGAGGCGATACCCGAACTCTTGTTTGCAGTGATTTTTGTTCGTTTTAAGCTTGATTTGCATATTCAATTAAAGTTTCACTCGTTTTAAGATTTATTTATGCATTTATATTAGTATCTATTGTATGTTTGTTTGCATTGGTTGTTTATTTAATTTCTGTTCGTTTTCGAGTTTTATTTATACTTCAATAGCAAAATACTTTTCTTTGTTTTAAGCTTGATTTGCATATTCAATTTAAGCATTACTCGCTTTAAGATTTATTTATTCATTTATATTATTACTTGTATATTTTTTTTGCTATGATTGTTTATTTAATTTCTGTTCGTTTTGGGTTTCATTTATTCTTTAATAGTAATTTCTGGTTATTTTAAGTTTGAATTTTAACAGGTATTTGTATCTGCTGATCTTAAGTTTAAAATGGCCTTTACTTTTCATTGAAAAACTTCTTTTCCGGAAAGTTTTTTTTTTATTAAAATTGGTTCGTTGTTGATTGCAAAAAGTTTCAAGTTTTTAAAAATTCCTTATTTCAAAATAAAAGTTTTTTTTCAACATCAAATGTTCATCAAAGTATCAAAACTACTATCAAAGAAACTATATTAAAGTAAAAAAAATAACAAAGTAAAGATAGCATCAAAGTAAACAAGGTATCGAAGTAACAATAAGCAACTTGCATATCTTACAGCCCTTGCACTGTAAACCAAAGTTGCCACGTAAATCACTAAATCCAAGTATTAAAGTAAACAAAGTGTCAAAGTAACAGTAAACAAGTTCCGTAACTCAGAGCCATTTCCGGGGTTGGGGGCGGGGGTTCAACCCCGGAAGCATAGTTATTTGGCCTTTGAACTTTTCTGAACAAAATGGTAATCTCGAAATTTTGACCAGATACCCTTTGAAAAAGTGGGGCGTGGGCTAGTTGCCCATTGATCACTTTTGACTCTTAAAAAGAGAATTAGAAGTTTCAATTTCCGATCAAATGAGCCCTCTCCAAAATCAATACGACCGCCCCTTCCACAAAACCTTATATTCTAATAATAGGCAACTTACATAAGTTACAATCCTTGCCCCGGGGGCTATGGAGGATTTCTCAACCCCTAAGCTATAGTGATTTGAATTTTGGACTATTTTGAACAAAATGACTTTCAAAATTTTGATAGGATAACTTTGGTGGATAGGCACAAGGGGGAGAAGTTAATGCTAAGGGGTGCGTGGGTTTGGCTGTGCACAACCCTCCCGTGGTGGCCCTGTTTTCCCTAATCTTAATGCACAACTAAAAAAACAATAAAACATCGAAACATTATTGCCTTTATGACCTTTAGTTTTATATTGTCAAAAACTTAGTAATAGAAAAAAAATTAATTTAAAAAATTAAATAACTTTGCACAAGAGATAACCATTCACCATCAGTAAATAGAGCTATCCTTCCATTTGCGCTGCAAAAGGAATGATATTAGAGGATCGGGTTAAATACTAAGGGGCGGCCTGTGCACAATCTTCCCGTGGTGGCCCTGTTTTCACTGATCTTAATGCACAACTAAAAGAACAACAAAACATCAAAACCTTATTGCCTTTTGTGACCTTTTGTTTTCTGTTTTGTGAAACTTAGTAACAGAAAAAAATTAATTACAAAAAACTAAAATAACTTTACATAAAGGATAACCACTCACAAGAAGTAGGCTATATAGAGCTATCCTCCCATTTGCGCTGCAAATGTGAGAATATTAGGGGGTCGGATTTAGTTCTAGGGGGTGTGTCATTTGAGTCCCCTCCAAAGTTTATACGACCACCTCTTCCATAACAACCTTGAATGCCCCCGCAGCATAAGTTATAGCCCTTCACCTGGGCTCTGGGTGTGGGGGGTTACGTTGATCCCCAAGTTTTTATATCTGATCGTTAGACTACTTCAAACAACTAGCAATCTCAAAGTTTTGATTGGACGAATTTGGAAAAAAGGGTGTGTGGGGGGGGGGGGGGCTAGATGTCCTCCTATACCTTTTGGCTCATCAAAGGTAACTAGAACTTTCAATTTCAAATCCAATGAGCCACTTCTGAAGTTCATACTACCTCTCCTTACATAAAAACCTTATATGCCTCGGGGCATAACTTAAAACACTTGCCCCCAGTCTCTGGGGGCTTGTGTCAATCTCGGGGTTTTTATTATCTGATGTTTGGGCTATTTTTAACAAAATGGCTATCTCAAAATTTTATCGGATGGGTTTGGGGAAAAGGGCGTGGGGGGGGGGCTAATTGCCCTTCGATCTCTTTTGGCTCTTTAAAAGTGAGCTAGAACTTTCAATTTTCAATCAAATGAGCCATCTCTGAACTTTATACGATTATCCCTTCTATAAGAACCATATATGCCCCCAGGGTATAACTTACAACGCCTGTCCCCGGGCCCTGGGGGGTTTTGTCGACCTCGGAGTTTTAATATCTGATTTTTGAACCGTTTTTAACAAAATGGTCATTTCAAAATTTTTATCGTATGGGTTTGGGGAAAATAGTCGTGGGGGGGGGAGGGGCTAGTTAACCTCAGATCTCTTTTAACTCTGAAAAAGGGAACTAGAACTTTTAATTTCTTGACAAATGAGCCCTCTCTGAAGTTTATACACACATCTCTTCTATAAGCACCATGTGTGTCCCCCTGGCATAATTTTCCACACCTACCCCCGGGCCCTGGGCCTTTTGTCGACACCGGATTTTTTGTTATCGGACCTTTAAACTATTTTTAACAAAATGGTCATCTCTAAAATTCTATCGGATGGGTTTGGGGAAAAGGCTAAGGGGGGGGGGGCGGTTCTAGTTGCTCTGCGATCACTTTAGACTCTTAAAAAGTGAACTAAAACTTTCAATTTCCAATCAATTAAGCCCTCTCTGAATTTTATACGAGCATCCTTTCCATAAGAACCATATATGCCTCCAGGGCATAACTTACAATGGCTGCCCCGAACTCTGGGGGGTTGTGTTGACACCGGAGTTTTTGTTATCTGATTTTTGAAGTATTTTAAAAAAATGGTTATTTCAAAGTTTATTTGGATGGGTTTGGGGACAAAAGGGCATGGGGGGGGCTAGTTGCCCTTGGATCTCTTTTGACTCTTAAAAACCCAACTAAAACCTTCAATTTTCAATCAAATGAGCCCTCTTTGAAGCTTATACGAGCATCCTTTCTATAAGAACCAAATATGCCCCCAGGACATAACTTACAGCGCTTGTCCCCGGCCCTGGAGGGTTGTGTTGGCACAGGAAATTTTGTTATCTGACCCTTTAACTATTTTTAAAAACCAGCTATCTAAAAATTTATATCTGATGCATTCGGGGGACAAGAGTGTTTTTGGGGGAAAGCTAGCTGCTCTCCGATCACTTTTGACTCTTAAAAAGTGAACTACAACTTTCAATTTCCAATCAAATGAGCCCTCTTTGAAGTTCATACGAGCATCCCCTCCATAAGAACCATATATGTCCCCAGGGCATAAATTACAACGACTACCCCCGGGCACTCGAGGGCTGTGTCGAAACGAGAGTTTTTGTTAGCTGACTTGAATTATTTAAAAAAAAAATCTATCTAAAAATTTTATCTGATGCATTTGGGGAAAAAAGGGCGGGGCTATCTGCCCTTCGATCACTTTTTACTCTGAAAAAGTGAACTAGAACTTTTAATTTCCAATCAAATGAGCCCTCTCTGAAGTTTATACGAGCATCCCTTCTATAAGAACCATATTTGCCCCCAGGCATAACTTACAACGCTTGCCTTCGGGCTCTGGGGGTTGTGTTGATCCTGGCTTTTTTCTTATATGGTGTTTGAACTATTTTTAACAAAATGTCTATCTCAAAATTTTTATCTGATATATTTGCGGAAAAAAGAGCGTGGAAGGAGGGTTCTAGCTGCCCTTTGACCACTTTTGATTCTTAAAAAGTGAAATAGAACTTTCAATTTCCAATCAAATGAACCCTCTCTGAAGTTTTTACGAGCATCCCTTCCATAAGAACCTTATATGTTCGCAGGACATAACTTACAATGCCTGCCCCAGGGCCCTGGGCAGTTGTGTCGTCATCGGAGCTTTGATATCTGACCTCTGAACTATTTTTAACAAAATGTCTTTCAAAATTTTGATTTGATGCATTTTGGGAAAAGAGGGCGTGGGGGGTGTAGTTGCCCTCCGATCTCTTTTGACTCTTAAAAAGTGAACCAGAACTTTTAATTTCAAATCAAATGAGCCCTCTGAAGTTTATTCAAGCATCCATTCTATAAGAACCACATTTGCCCCCAGGGACTAACTTACAACGCCTGCTCATGGCTCCTGGGGGGTTGTGTCGACAACGCAGTTTTTGTTTTATGATATTTGAACTATTTCTAACATAACGGCTACCTCGAAAATTTTATCAGGTGTATTTAGGACAAAAGGGCGTGGGGGGGGGGGGGGGGGCTAGTTGCCCTCTGATCACTTTTGACTCTTAAAAAGTGAACTACAACTCCCAATTTCCAATCAAATGAGCCTTCTTTGAAATTTATACGAGCATCCCTTCCATAAAAACCATATATGCCCCCAGTACATAAATTACAACGACTGCCCCTGGGCCCTGGGGGTTGTGTCGACACCAGAGTTTTTGTTATCAGACTTGAACTATTTTTAAAATATGTCTATATAAAAAACTATCTGATGCATTTGGGGGAAAAGGGCGGGGAGGGGGGGGGGGGCTATCTACCCTCCGATCACTTTTGACTCTTAAAAAGTGAACTAGAACTTTCAATTCCTAATCAAATGAGCCCTCTGTGAAGTTTATACGAGCATCTCTTCCATAAGAACCTTATATGCCCCCAGGGCATAACTTGCAACACCTGCTCCCAGGCCCTAGTTTGTTGGTTCGACATCGGAGTTTTGTTATCTGACCTTTGAACTATTTTTAACAATATGGCTGTCTCAAAATTTGTATTTGATGTATTTGGTAAAAAATGGCGCGGGGGGGGGGGGGTAGTTGCGCTCCAATCTTTTTTTACTCTGAAAAAGTGAACTAGAACTTTTAATTTGCAATCAAATGAGCCTCTCTGAAGTTTATACAAGCATCCCTTCTATAAGAACCATATTTGCCCCCTGGGTATAACTTACAGCGCTTGCCCCCGGGCCCTGGGAGGCTGTGTCGATCCTGGCGTTTTTCTTATATGATGTTTGACTATTTTTAGCAAAATGTATATCTCAAAATTTTTATCTTATGCATTTGGGGAAAAGATGGCGTGGGGAACGGTTAGTTGTCCTCCGATCTCTTTTGACTCTGAGAAAGTAAACTAGAACTTTTAATTTCCAATCAAAAGAACCATCTCTGAAGTTTATACGAGCATTCCTTCTATAAGAACCATAGTTGCCCCCCGGGGCATAATTTACAACGCTTTCCCCCGGGCCCTGGGGGGTTTTATCGACCCTGGAGTTTTTGTTATATGATCTTTGAACTATTTTTAACAAAATGGCTACATCAAAATTTTTTATATATACAAAATTTGAAAATCTGATACATTTGGGCTGCCCTTCAATTACTTTGGGCTCTTAAAAAGTGAAATAGAACTTTCAATTTCCAATCAAATGAGCCCTCTCTGAAATTTATACAAGCATCCCTTCCATAAGAATCTTATATGCCCCAGGGCATAATTTACAACGCCTGCCCCGGGGCCCTGGGCAGTTGTGTCGTCATAGGATTTTTTTTATCTGACCTTTGAACTATTTTTAGCAAAATGTCTATCTCAAAATTTTTATCTGATGCATTTGGGGAAAAGAGGGCGTTTGGGGGGAGGGGTAGTTGCCCTCTGATCTCGTTTGACTCTTAAAAGGTGAACTCGAACTTTTAATTTCCAGTCAAATAAGCCCCTCTGAAGTTTATACAAGCATCCCTTCTATAAGAACCATATTTGCCCCCGGGGCATAACTTACAACGCCTGCCCCGGGCTCTGGGGGGTTTTGTCGACACCGGAGTTTTTTTTATATGATCTTTGAACTATTTTTAACAAAATGTCTATCTCAAAATT
This sequence comes from Artemia sinica, assembly GCA_027921565.1. Taxonomy (NCBI): domain Eukaryota; kingdom Metazoa; phylum Arthropoda; class Branchiopoda; order Anostraca; family Artemiidae; genus Artemia; species Artemia sinica. The sequence goes on from CM051256.1 coordinate 34,691,661, forward strand.
TTTATCGGATGTATTTGGGAAAAAGGGGCTTGGGGGGGGCTAGGTGGCCTCAGATCATTTTTAACTCTTAAAATGGGCACTAAAATTCCTGATTTCCTATCAAATGAGCCCCCCTCCGAAGTTAATACGACGACCTCTTCCATATGAAGTGCCTCTAGGGAAAAAAAATAAATAATATAACTTTGGAGCCGTATGGCTTTTACTATAGGCAACGCTAAAGCGTTGCCTCTGAATTTCTTTTGTGATTTGGCTGAGCTTGCTATTTTATTTTTGTGTTTGGAACTGGGGTAGAGGGATGGTTTCATAAGTTTTAATAGTTTCCTCATTGCTAAAGAAATTAAAGCCTACCTTTTACTCTAGTTCTAAGTAGTGATGTTGACTCACAGCAAGAAAATAAACTTTTGAATTAGGTATCACCTAATTTCGTGTTCCTAGCCCATGGAAATAAAGTTCTGAAACTCCTAATAACCCCAGTTCCGAACTCCTGCACTCGTCAATTAAAGCGTCAATAGGGTTGTTGTTTTTTAACGTTGTAATGTTGCAAGTCGAAATTTTCATACTACTTAAAACATTGAAATTTGTATAGCCTCTAGGAAAGTGATGGGTCCCAACTGTGCAGCCCAGGGACTAATATTGTCCTTTTTGGCCAACCGTCTAGGGCTTAGCGGAAAGCAGGTCGTCCTCAGTTTGGGGGGGGGGGCGTAAGGAAAGATGTAAGAGAAATTAGAACTTCCTGGAAGGGTGTAAAGAGGGAAGCCTTGAATTGACTGGCATAAAGGAGCAGTGTTGGCCTGAGGCGGTTTGGTGCTGCAGTAAGTTGTTAGCAGCAGTAGTAGTAGTATGTAGGTTCTTAGTGTTATAAGACCCAGAATGCCTTTTAGCCTTTAAGCGTGGTATTTATTGAAGGCTGTTAGAAATAACGAAAGAAAAAGTGTCTAATTTTGTTTTAACTTCATGATGTCCTTTTAGGTAAATACTTGTCTGGGTTGCTACTGAATTTGTCATAGAATGGTGTCCATTGTCAAGGTTCGAATAAACGAACCTTGTCAAGGTTCATATAGCTTTTTTGAAGTACCCCTTGATGAAGATGGCTCGCTTTCGGTAGAAAAAATTAGGAAGGTATGCCTTACTCAAGGAGCAACTGGAAGGCCCTCAAATGGAGATGACGTTGAAGTTATATCTGCAAATGGCAAAAAGAAAATTCTTCCCCCACCTGGGGGCTGGAGCAACAGAATCTACCATGTTGAGTTTCAGAAAGGTATGTTTTATTTTAACACATGTTTTATTTATTTTAATGTTTGTTTATAAAATTAATATTCAAAGAATGTAACCTTTCTCTCAGTATAATGTGATGAACTGGTGATCCTTAGATAGAACAGACATGTAATTATGGTTCTTCTGTGTTCTTTCTTCTTGGCGGATATTTAGTTGTATCCTATGTTAAGGAATATATATATATTCCCCGGCACGCGGCAGGCTGCTATATATGGATTCTTATTGTCGCTTTTCTTCTAACCATAGGCAATTTAAGACAATTTGCTGTCTTTTAATACTGAGGTCTTTTCAAAGATATTTGATTATTAAAGCAAGTCCGATTTCCAACAATGATATCTACTAAGCTTCAAACTTTTGGTTCTCTTTTTTAAGGTTTTTGAATTGTTTTAATCCCTCGTTAAAATAAATACAAATATTTTTGCAAATTTCAGCCGCCAGTCTCCGGTACTTGGCACGCGGTAGGCTTCTATATATGCATTCTCATTGTTGCTTGTCTTCTAACCGCAGGCAATGTGCTGTCTTTTCATATATGGGGTCTTTTCAAAGATTTTGATCTTTAAATCAACTTGGATTTCTAACAACGATATCTACTAAGCTTCAAACTTATGGTTTTCTTTTTTAAGGTTTTTGAATTGTTGTAATCCCTTGTTATAATATATACAAATATATTTGTAACTACCGGTTTTTTTTGCTCCTTACGCATTTTAGTGTCTTTTCATACTGTGTCTTCTCAAAGATATTTCCATTTTTATGCTACTAAGCCTCAAACTTTTGGTTTTCTTTTCTAAGGTTTTTGATTTGCTGTAATCTTTTTTCAAAATAGAGAATCATCATTTGTAATAACTGCAAATTTTCATTTTTTGGGCCTTCCTACTGACATTATATAACTGGTTGCGTTCAAAAAGGTTTTCTTTTTTAAGGTTTTGGATTGTTGTAATCCCTTGTAATTACCTTTTTTTTGTTCTTTACGCAATTTAATGTCATTTCGTACTGAAGTCTTTTCAAAAATAGTTGATTATTGAATTATCACAACGATATGTACTAAGCGTGAAACTTTTGGTTTTCTTTTTTAAGGTTTTTGAATTGTTGTAATCCCTTGTCAAAATAGAGAATCATCATTTGTAATAATTGCAAATTTTCGTTTTTTGGGCCTTCCTACGGACATTATACATTTAGTTGCGTTCAAACCTGTAAGCTTAATGACATAGCGAAAAAAAAAACAAACTAATTTTAAAGTTTTCAGGTATTTTTCTAGTTTGAATTGAAATATTAAAATTATTGCTCATGCACCGTAAATATTTTTACAGTTTATTTAATAGATTTGGTGATTCTGAGCTGAACCTAAAAAAAAATAAACTTTTTTTCATGTCTTAAAAAGCCATTGCTTATACTTAAAAGAAAATAAATTCGGTAATGATGTTTTTCTAACAACGATTTCTACTTATCTTCTAACTTCTGGTTTTCTTTTTTAAGGTTTTTGAATTGTTGTAATCCCTTGTTAAAATACAAACAAATATTTTTGCAATTACCAGTTTTCTGCTCCTTAAGAAATTTAATGTAAACTTCTCAATACATGAAAATCTTCAATTTTTCCAAATAAGTGTGACAAGTGCGACAAAGTCATTGCAATATTGATGTTTTTAAAATTGACGTCACTCACGTAATTTTATTTTTTGAAAATTAAGGCTCTTTACGAAATTTCTCAAATTTCTGACCTATCTAGATCGTTTTTGAAAGCCAGAATATCCCAGGATGCCAATTTTCGCAAAAAAAGCATGGAGCCGTTTTCGAGAAAAATACATAAATACACATACAATTATTGCTTTTTTATAAAAGTAATATATACCGAATATTTCACTATAGAAAAGCGATTTCCTTACACATCTTCTTCCTTAGAAATATTGTACAAGAAATTTTACATTAAAAGTTTGATTCATGTATTCAAGCCTCTATATTTTGTGTCATATTTGAGGCATGAAAGAAGGACGAAAAACATCAGCTAGGTTTATTGATCCTCTTATCACAAACATCTGCTTTGAGCTCCCTCTAAAACTTGATATATATAATTATTTCGAAGCTTAGAGATTGACATTTTACAAGGATACTTACACATAGGAGCTGGGAGAGATGTCTGCATGACCAATATAAGGACCACCTGTAGATTATTGTATTTTAATACAATAATTAAAATACCTACATCTTTTGGGGACAACTAAAAGACTGATTTGGGAGGCTGGTGAGTCTCAGAATTAAAAAAGAAAATTTTGCCCAGCATCTAGAATATCCGTTTGGATTTTATTTATAATTTTAGATATCTTACTTTAATCACACTTAAGGACCAAATTCTTTACCTTAGGATATATAGCCTAATCCTATTAGGATTGCTAAGCCAGCTTTGAAAATGCAATCATAATTTTTCCATCACACACACTTCTGTAAGACGGTTCATTTTTTGGTACTAAAATCAGAAAAGAGTGCTTCGTCTATTTGGCCTTTGAATTGACCTCATATGTTCTGGAAGGAACTACTGTTGAAATCGATTACTAATTTTTGTAACTATACTGACAGTTGGTTGATGACTTAGTTCCTCTCTGGCTGTTGAGTTCCAGGTTACTATGATTTTAAATAGTA